>BGPR01000960.1:40480-136766 GCA_013235015.1 Araneus ventricosus
AGGTGCAAACAAAACAAGATTGAAGTTCAAGGAAGATAATACATGTACAAGTGATTTGATAAAGTGGAAGGAGAAAATCAAAATTATAGAGATATATAACCTCTATTTAAAAATAAATAAATAAATGTTTTTTAAAGCACAAAATTGTTTCAGAAACAGCACATTAAATTGCAAGAGAATAAACACATACCGTATATTTCCATGTTTAAGCCAAGAATTTTTGGCCAAATTACAAAAGCTAAAGTTGGGGCGGGGGGTTGGCTTATATACGGATCTGCTTATCTAACAAAAAAAAAGTAGGTATTTTTCAAAGTACTCTGGTGCGATGTAAAATACCAAAACTACATGGCACCTGTAGTACTTCGGGGCTCCAGATCGCTTAACTTAGCCATTATCGCGCAGAGCTTGGTGACATCTCTTTTAAGGCCGATAGGGGGCATTACTTGACGGCATTGAACCCAGGGGTGCCTGGGAACTTCGGAGCGGACTGGCCACCGCAAGCGAGGGACAAAGAGATTTTGGGGAGAGAAAGGAGCGAGGTGGGATTTCGGTTGCTCTGCATGATAACTGCTTTGGGTGTTTTATTTCTCCCTGAGGAGAGTGGAACTACCTGCAATATATTTGTTTCTCATTGAGGAGAGTGAGAGACCATTTGTGAAAGGTTGAATAACATTGGTGGAGTCTTCAACAAATGATTTGACTTGCAATCCAATTTCTTTCATTTTAAAACAAACCATCGAACACCACAGCACCCAAAAATAATGATGGAATAGATGATAATTAGCACATAAAATGATTTAACGAAATCTTAGAAAAATTATTCAAAAAGAAATCCATGTGGCGAGTTTCTCCTCCATGGCAGGAAACATAGGTCGACGACCATGTGATGCCTTTTTAAATTTCGGCCTGTCTGTTAATACTACACGTTTCTTTCGCCAATATCGAACTTGCTTTTCATGTTGAAATGCTGAGTAACCATAGTATTGTTAGAATTTTCAGCAAACGAGATAACTTGCAGCTTAATACCATTTCCTCTGTCGGTTCATCTTTCAGATAAAAAAATAAAATGATACAGAAAATTACATTATCATATGTCTGCATACAAGCACAGAATGATGCCAGGGGAAAATCACAGAGAAAAATGTGCTTGCTTCATATAGGGCTACCAGAGATAAAACTATCATTGTTGGAGCCCGGCTATTGGCTGGTGTTGTTGACCCAGCAGTTCAGCAACGTTTTCACCTTCATGGTGAAATGTTTACATGTTAGAGGATTTTTTTTTCACCACTTCGGCTTATATACGGGTTTCGAATTTCAGCTAAATTTCCAAAGCATATACACAGATCAACTTACATTAGGAAATATACAGTATTTGATTCTGAAGGGAAGACTATTCAGATCATTTTAAAACTAAAGTTTCAGCTTAATCTCTAAAATGTTTTCTGAAAATTATAACAAAATGTTGCAAAAAAGAGGGAAAAAACCCTACTATATATATATATATGATGATTGCTTCTAATTCATTAAATAAATCTATATCCACCCAAATTTTTTAAATCTTAAGAATCTTTCATATATTTTATAATGGAACTGTAACACTAAATCCAAATCATACTTTTGGAAAGGCTATTTCTAGGGAAAAAAATCAATTAAAGTCATGTTTGGAATCGGCAGTTTCTAAAATTAACTATGAATAAATACACACAAAAAAACCCAAAAAAAACTAAAAAGAAAAGTTTCTGCAAAATAGTATTTACATAATGAAATAGTAAACAAATAAACAAAAAAACACACCAGGAGACATTTATTTTCACACAATAAGTAGAATTGTATAATTTCAGAAATTTCAATATATGGTAAATTAAACAAAGAAACATGAATGCAAATATTTGAGACAAAAATAAAAATGCCAAAAAATGTTAAAACAATATAATTTATAAAATAACACTCATAAAATATAAACAGTGACTAAAATAATTATATGCAAAACTTCAAAGATTATAAGTAATATTTTAATAGATAACATAAAATTAAAACATAAATATTAATTAAAAGAATAAATGAATTTCTAAGGAAATAATATCCAATACAAATCATAATTCATTTTTAATTTTTACATCCTTATCCTTAATATAAAATGCAATAAAACAGTCGGAATTAATCTAAAAGCTTTAAATTTAAAAGAAGCAAGCATCCAAATTAAAAAAAATATTGTAGCTAAAGATGCAATTTCTTAATAAATTTCATTTTAAAGATAGATGCTACGCAAATGAATAATTTACAACCACATATCACCTAAATAATAATGATTTATTATAGCAGATATTTATAATAAATGAGAAACAAAATAATACTATTTATTTATAGATATATAAACAAAAGTAATACTAATTTTACAGATGAGTCAGATTTAAAAGTTGTTGCCATATACTAAAATCAAAGGTTTGCTGTAAACTTCTAACAAATAAAATCCCTCTCACATATGGAGAAAAGATTTTAATTAAAAAAAGAACTGTAAATAACTGTAACAATGATAATGCATTTCGAAGAAATAAAAATACTCACATCTGTCAACTGTGCTTTCAAATTTTCTATTTGTTGATTTTTATCTTTCAGCAAATTTTTTTCATTTTCAATTTCTTGTTTTAAATCATTAATTTGTGACAAATCTGTAGAAATTTTATTTTGTAAAGAAGCTACCTGAAAAGACAGGGAAAAAGAATTGAAAAATGATCATCACAAAAAAAATATATCAAGTTAGAAAAGTAAAAAATTACGACTAATCACATAAAAGAGCAACAAAAATGTTGCCAAATAACTTTTATCAAATGAATTGTGGTAACCAAGTCATATTTTTTCAGTAATATTTTGTATACAAATATTACATGTTGTGAAATCAACTAGAAAATTACTAAAAAAAATCCTGCTTAAAAAATTTGTATTTTAGCACCCTCCTAACCCAGCATCCCTATTTATTTTTTTCTTTTGTTTTAAAAAATCTATTTCTTCCTCTAGAGCTTTTCGTTTCAGTTGTTTTGTTTCAGTCTTTTCTTTGGATCTTTCACTTTCTAAATACTGCATGTATTTTGCTCTAGCTGAGGTGGTAGCCGTCCTCATTTTCTTAGTAATTTTTAAGTCATAAATAGCCCCAGACAGCTTAATAAATTCATGATTTACACACTGAAAAATATATGAAGCATCTTTTAAATTTTCTATTTCCAGGGCCTTGTTCATCGAAAAACCTCATTGTCCATGTGACAGTATTAATACCATTTTGATAATCTTCCAAACTTTTTCATAATGATTATTGCTAAAATAAGTTTGTAAAAAATTATAAAGCGAATCACTCTTTGGATTGAAAGAAGTAAATTCAAATGAATTTGGCTTTACAATATTTAACAGAAAATCTGCATAGAGTAACAAAATTTCGTCGCAATGTTTTCCCAAAATACGTTTATTTTGCGACAATACAATCAATACCTTTTTCATTTTTTCCTGTGCTTTTTCGGGATATTCAGCCATGACTCGTGGATCAATGCAAATCGCAGGTCTTACTAGTGCGTAATTCACAGGTCATTTCGACATGAAATGTTTTATCATTGTTATGATGTTTTTCCGACTATCCTGTCTGAGTGTGAAAACATCCTTGCCTGCTAATTCCTTATTTTTTTTAATCTTTTCTTTTATTAGTTGCACTGCAGTAAATCCTAAATACACTTAACTTTTATCATTATACAAGTTTTTTTCACTGAAGTTGAATTTGCATAAAGTCTCAGGTTTCTCAATTCTTTCATTCTCTGGTTTCAAAATTTTGAAATGTTGAATGCAATCATTAACAAGTTTTAAAAACATCACTGGCAAAAAATGGAAGTAAAGGTTTATAACTTTGACACTGTTCTAAAAATGGTAACAGCACTTTTGACAATCATTCCTATGGAACCATGGACCAATAAAGGCCATCTGTAACTCCTCCCTTATTTCCCAAAGTGTATGCGATGGATATGGATTCGTAGAACGCGAGCAGTGTCGTCCCCCCCACCCCCACCGCATTCCGCGAGAGCCACGTCGACCGAGATTAGAGCCGCCGAGAAGGAGGAATTAGAAAAACGATAATCGGTAAAATTTTAAATTTTTTATTAATGGCAGAGTAAAAAGTAAGGACTTTCAAGGACTTTTTAAAAATAGGGCATAAAAATAAGGATTTGTAAGGACGCATACGCACCCTGGCAACGTCCTAAAAAAAGAAGGGGGAAAAAAACCCCCATGAAAATCTAAAATTATTTGAAATCCCTAAAAAAAAACATTCTTACGATTGTATTTACTGATATATTTGCTAAATACAGGTAAATTAATTGATAAATAATTGTATAATTTTAGGGGCTTTTCTTCAAATTGCTAAAAAACTACTTTTGAGTCCCACTTGAAAATAAAGTCTACATTATCAACCAAATGGTTGATATGTGCTGCCATTGATTGAATATAAAAAAAGAGAATACTTAAAACTTCCTTTTTTGTAAAATTTATGTTGAAAAAATAATTCTTGGGAGTTTGTGATGCATTTTGGGAAGTGTCCCTAAAACTGGATGCTACACTTTAATGGGTCCATGAAAAAAGAAAAAATGCTTGTTTAAAATAAATTTCAATACCTCTTTGTTGAGCTCTTCAATTAAAGCATTTTTCTTGCTTTGTTCTTCTTGAAGTTCATTCTGAAGCTGAGCTAAGCTTCTTTCAAGGTCAACACATTTTTCAGTAGAAGTTTCTAAAGCGGAATTAGCCTAAAATATAACAGTAATTAAACAATAATGAATGATTAATTATTTCCTTCAAATGCATATAAAAATAAAGAAAATTATTTGCACAATTTAGATTACTGAAAGGAAGATTGAAACATTTAAGCCAAAAACAGATTTAAAAAATATTTAAAACACATTTACATTGTCTTTGAAAATTCAAAACAAACATTCATTCAAAGTCAAAACAAAGCTAAAATTATGTACAAAATACAGCACTTTTTATTTTAAAAAATGATGGGAGGCTGTCTTTTTCAAACAGCCGCTGATGTTAAAGGAGTAGGACTACTTTACTCATGTGACTCTTTTGTTTCTCGAAGTTTCTTGGTTTCTCTTTGTTACTCACTATTCTCTTTTGTTTCTCGGGTTCTCTTTGTTACTTGCTCTTTTGTTTGCGACTCAATAGTCACTGAACTACAATTCCAATTTTCAATATATATATACATTTTTTTTTTGCAACTTCTGTTCTTACTCTTTATCTCTAAAATAAGACATTAGTTATGTTTTTAACATATGTAGTTACCGAGATATAGAGGATATCCCATATAATGTTTTTTGTGGTGTTTTGGCGTGTGAATCAAATTCCTTCCCGAGACCCCAATGGAAGGAACATAGTCCTACATTAAACAAACTTAATGAGCTTTAACTAGTAATTTAGACTCAATTTTACTTCATCATTCAATATCTGCAAGGAAAAGTGTATATTGAATACAAGAAGTGACACATAGGAACACACAAAGTGGCCACAGAAAGATTTTTCAAACTATACTAAAGGGTACACGTAAGTAAATTGTATGAAAAGATATTGAGGAAAGGGGAAATTACTTTTTTCAGTGATGTCCGTAGATCTTCCATTTTGGTTTCAGTTTCATTTGCTGACTGACCTTGTATTTGCTGCAGCATCAAAATTTGATCTTTAAGACGAGCCTTAAAGGAAATGAAAGAATTATTACATCCAAAAGAGAGTTACTGGATTTAGTATGTTGATTTACACAAACTGTAACAGTAAGATTTAGTCAGTATGTATTTATAAAAGGTATATTTTCATATATTTTAGGCCATTTATATATATTTCATAGAAGGAATGGATTCTAATTTAAAAAGATGCACAGATTTAGAATTCTAGTTACCATATAATATCTGGATAACTTAGTTTTGTTATCTTCTTTTTACAAAAGAAATTTTACAGCATTCAATACTACTAAGTAAGAACCAAATGAACAAGTAACATGAATTTGACCAACATTATTTTTGAATAAAAAATAATACCATAAATTCCCACAAAGAAAGAAGAGTGCAGATGTGTATTGACTTGAGACTTTTCCTGTAAGCGTATTTAATATTATGCCTGACAAAAGCATGACTGCAACACAATTATTTTATATCAGTGTATGATATCAGGTAAGTGGCAACAGTAAAATGTTGCGCTACTTTGAATTTGATATTTAGAAATACTCTAGAGAGAGAGAGACAATTACGAGAAGAGATGAGTACGGTTGAACGATGTAACGTTATATGCAGTTACGAAGCGTGATAGTTGTGTTTTAAAGTTCTAATAAATGTCTGTTTTGTCTTAGAAGAAGTTTTATGAATGTCAATCGAGAAGCCAACATTCCCATATTATATCAATAAATGAATACACAGGCAAAGCATAACAGCAAAAAAAATCAAATTATAAGATTTCATTGTTTGTAAGTATCTAAAAGTTTTGGCAGAAGAATGACATACAAATATCCATGTATTAGAACAGCATGTGAAAAGAGCCTTTTTCAGTATTTTTGATTTTTGGAACCTGCAGTCAAATAAAAATTAAAACTAGAACAATAGAAGATAAAATATTGTTTCATTTTTTTATTGCATAAATTTAATCAGGTTTAATAACCACACAAAATATTTACTGAGTGCAAAGCTTTGTGCTTACAGTGAAGTCGAAAATTAGGATACATTAACTGTATGCTATTATTAAGCTATGCTGCACTATGTAAAACTTTGAGGAACACAGGCATATTTTCTTCTAACAGATTGATTCCAGTATATTAGAATCAAAATTTATAAATGAGAGAAGTTCACAGGAAATGGTATATATATATGATTTAGTTTCATTTTAACATAGAAACAATCGCCATGAAATAATGAATTACTTTTGAGATTATTTTTTCTCAAGATTTATAATACATATAAGCCCCCCCAAAAATAAATAAATTGAAAGCATTGATTATTAACAAGTTGAAAATAAAGAAGTGGACAAAATCACACCTTGAATAATAAACTTGGTGACAAAAAATAATTAAATTCATAAAAATAATGATGAGTCTAATAAAAGTAATATATTATGCAATTTTTATAAATAAATCTAGGTTTTCACTTCATATAAGTATATTCAAAACTGATATGAAAGATGCTTACATTTTCTTCTCTTAACTGTAACATAGCAGCACTGGCACCTTCTCCTTCTTCAATCTACAGGAACAAGAGTATTAGTGTAATTAAAGTGTACAAAAACAAACAATTTCATAGATAATGACCAAATTCTTAAAATTCCACACCATACATTTAGTTAATACTCTAAACAGACTGGAACAAAGAGAATGTTATGCTGAAAGAAAAGAATTTACATAAGGCGTGGACTTTTAGTATGTCGTTTAGGACACTACCCCCAACAACTGTGCCAAATTTCAAAACTACACCACTTTCTTTTTCTATTTTTCCTCCATTGACTGGACTATTTAGAACTTAAGGCCATATTATACAATCTGAGCTTTTATGATTTGCAATTATTTATATAAATATCAAATAACTGACTTCATTTTCATTTCTTCTAGCAAATTATGAGAGTTTGAAATGTATGCATTACTTAGTTATTTTTATAAAGTTCATTGACAGCTGAGAAAATTGAATTGGTTTCAGAAGGAAGGAAAGAAACAAAAGGAACTATCGCACACAGGTCTTTGTGCCTATGGATCATGCATAAAAAGAATTTATTTCAGAAGACAAAACAAAGTCACTTTATTTTTTGAGGGAAAAAAAACACAGTGAAGTACAGTAGTATTATAAGCAATAAAATGTCTATAATAACAAAGCTTAAAGAGTATCATATAAAAAAAAAACCAATAAAGTTATGTTTTCATTACATTTTACAAAGTACATTACATTTGTAAATTTTTTTTTCTTTATACCTTATCAAAAAATTACTACATTGATTGAAACATAGAAAAATGAATTTGATAAATATGCAAGACATTTTAAATATTATTCTGTAAATTTGTAACAGAAAAGTAATGTGGAAGATATTACTGGAAGATTTTTGACAAAATTGAAGTGCAATAGAGGACATTCATACATCAGTTAAAAAGATTACCTTTGAGAAAAGCTTCTCCCTATCCACTTTCATTTCTTCCATACTTTCTTTATTTGTTTCCAATTCTTGCTTTAGCTTTGCTATCAAAGCATCTCTAAAAATAAATAAATATTAGTACGAATTTTTTATTTAAAAAAGTAGTACCTTTTAAAAGTAAAAATAATTTTGATTCAAACATACTTTTCATCAGAAAGCCTTTGAACTTCCTCTAAGGTATTACTTTTCTCCGACAGCATTGATTTGATTTCCTGATAATTTGCATACTGAGGGAAGAAAATCGATTTATAAATGGAAAAAAATTTAGTCATGTTATATATATATATTATGCCCTAAAATTTGAAAACAATTCTAATAATTCTTAATAAATTTATAATGAATATCTTTCTATTTTTTGATAATCTGTTTTGGAATTAATTATCAAAACTACAACAACATGTGACAGTATTTTTTACAAGCAAATAATTTTTGTTAAGGTGAAACTAAGAAATTAAAATTGATGACTGAAAACAGTTTGTTAATGAGTTTAAATTGTAGAATTCTAAAAACACAAAACTCAGAAGAATTTATATATATATATATATAAAATGTTTTCGTTGTTGCAGACATAAAAAAGCCAAGTTGTTAACCAATTTGCTTTATTATAAAAATATTTTGGAGAGTGGCGGGCATACCAACATCTTAGTTGAGGGTTTTTTTTAAAAGTATGTACAGAAAATCCCCGATTCTCTCAGATAAGGGAATAACAATATAACACATGATCAAAGTGAAGGGAACATTGGCTATTTTTAATAAATTAGGTAAGAGTTTTAGAGAAGAAGTCTAGCGCCAAGGAGACGCGTCATGATTTTCAGTGGGCATGTGAAAGTGATTAAAATATTCTTTTAGTAATACATATGCCAAACGAGAGATTTAATATACCTCCAGCACGGGAAAAGAACGAAACTGGAGATTTAGAAAAGTGAATTTGGAATATATTAAGATTTTAAAATATATAATATTAGAATTTGAAACAAAAATAAGTGAGATTATTACATATATATATATATCAAATGAAAGCAAAATTTTTTGATGGCTTAAACTATTTATTAATCCTCTGAGCAGTTAGCTATTTTGATGTACTAGATTTAAAGTCATAATTTCCCTTTAAAGTGAATAAATGGATTTTTATTGTGTTTAATCAAGTCTCTGAAATCTTAAGAATATTTTACTCTTCATAGCATAAGAAATTATACAAATAAATGTGAATTATCTGGTTTTGAACTCAATACGAGAAACGAAAAAATATGTGTGAAATGCTTAGAGGGTTAAAATTTGTGGCTATAAGTAACATTAGAATATAAAGGATAAAACTGACTAAAACATAATATTTCACAAAAGTGAGCATAAGCAAAGAATAATAGAAAATACATGTACAAGCAAGATCATATGACAAAGCAAACTATTAGAAGTATTGACATACACAATATTCTTAATTTTAATGAAATCCTTTAGATCACTTATTCATTTGTTGGATAAACAAAAAATGCATAATGACACAGCTGTTTGATGTGGTAATTATCATGTAATTTGACTAAATTACAGCAAAAGATTCATAACATATATTTGGGAATACTCTCCAGATGAAAATGAATAAATATTTCAAAAAGTTTTTCCAATAAAAATTCTCATTCATGCTGATGAAAAAAAAAATATCTTAAGGATCAAATACCTTTTCTAAATCTGACTGCAGTTTCCTTTTCTCACTTTCTTTCTTATCAAGCTCCTTTTGTAATTCAGATGTAGTTTTTGTCATTGTAGAATATTTTTCTTTGAGACTGTAAAAATGTTTATACTATAATTCAAAACTAATATAAACACATTCTCATTTATAAAAAAATGGTGCATTCTGAAAAATAAGCATGATTTTAATTATTAAAGAAAGTTTTAAACCTTTGAATTTCCTCTTTTGAAGGGTATGTTTTCAATAAGTTTTGCAACTCCATTTTTTCATCTTGTAATCTAAAAAATAAAAGCATTCTACTCACTAAAACATACCCGAATTTAACAAAAAATATTTTAGAAAAATTCTACAAAATGTTAGATAAGGCAAGATGATCCAAAATAAACCTATAATCATTTAATGTACTGCAAAAAAGAGACTAGAATTTTGAGCAGTTTTCATTTTTTTATTTTTATGAACGGAAAAAGGAACCTGAGTGATGAGAGGGTGCAAGATTTGTTGGATGGACTGATTTTATTTTTTGAAAACTTCATCATTTCAGTAGTTTGCAATAAAATTATTTTTCAGATTTAGTGACTATAAATTATTATATGCAATTTTGAAAAATGCAAGCATATTTTTTACCTTTCACAACATCAAAATTAAATCATTTAAACATCATTAAATGGCTAAAGTAAGCATTACACATGAAAATAACTTTTTTAATGTGACGCAATGTAAATATCAATATGCGTCCCTTACAGCATTATTACAAAACATTAGACCAGTGGTGCACAAACTATTTTCATTTCCAACCCCCCAACTTTGTGTAAAATTTTGTCATGATCACGGTTTTCAAAGGAAAGATTTATATTTTTTACAGTCAAATAAATTTCTTTAAATTTAGTGACCCACAAAATTTCCCCAAAGGGGTCGCAACCACGGTTTACACACCACTGCATTAGACACACACTGTTCAGCAAACCACATTAAAACTTGCAATCCATCATTTTTTTCATGGAAGCTATAGTTAACTCTCTAGGAATAATTACATATGTATGCAAATGCAATTTCTTCATGCATTAGAATCGGTACATGAATTCTGGCTTAATCAAGTATAAACATAGAAATCACATAAGACATAAGAAGCAAGTTTAACAAAACACACTCTTAACAATTAAATAGAACTATTACTCAAAAACATGACAGTTTATTATTTTTTTTTATTTTTCCACCAAGAAACCATTAACTTTTTCTTTACATTCAGAACATAAGCTGTACAATTAAATCATTAGGACATCACTTGCCCTGCAGAATTAATCTGCCTGCTCTCCAATCACTCTGCAGATAGTTTTATTATCAGGCTGCTTTCTAGGATATCAAATAATTGCACAAATTTTATCTTTGATTAGAAAAAGGAGGAAATGACTTCCTGTTTCTCCATTAGAATACTATTTTTAATATAACAATTTGAGATTTCACCCACTTATTGTCTAAAGGTACAAAACAACTTCCAGTTGTTTCCTGTGTTGTAAAGAAGCATTTTAAATAGTCTCTTTGTGTCAAATCAATTGGCTATAAAGAATAGAAAAGCAAAACATCCTAAATATGCACTTCAATACGATTAAGAATTTTAAAAAGATTGGAAAAATAATAGGCAGAATTCAGTAACTGAGCACATTATTTCACATTTTATATTAATCGTTTTTATTTTCAATATACATTTGCTGTTGCTTTTTCAAAATAATGGAAATGTTCACCACTATGAGGCATGCATTTTAATACTATGCAAATATTTGGAAAAAGCTAATTCATTTCTTTTGTCAAAGGCCTAAATTTTTATTTTAAATTTTTGAACTGTAATTAGTTTAGTATAACTGTTTGATTCAGTCTTCAATATAAAGGATTTTACTACTCTCAAGAACTCTAAGGTGCAGCATAAGTTAGATATGATAGCTACTATATTTTTTCTTTTATTTATGTTAACAAGCAGAATAAAAATCAGAGTTGGAAGTTTGATCATATCAGAACAGATAATATGCAGATCACAATAAAAACTATTCAAGAAATACCAATTTCAATTTTTGATAAAAGAATCATAAATCTTAAAAAATATTGATAATACATAATTTCTTGTCCTAGTAACAACATTTTATTTTAAAAAGTGCAAACTTCAGATAATAAACTCTAGTTCTCAGTAGGTGAAATCTATTCATAAATATTAGTGAAAGTATATTTAAATACAAAAGGAAATACTTATTACCACAAAGATATCACTCATGATACCTTAGGAAAATTAACCCTTTGCGGTCGATACTGCCACAGTGGCACTGACCGCAAAGGGTTACAATGAAAATAATATTTGAATCACCTTCAAGAAATAAACTAAGGCAGCTGTGCATCAGAAAATCAAGGACAAATGCAATTTCAGAATTGGGGGGATTTATAATAATCATTAAAAAATTTTCTATTAATTATTTAATGAATAAATCAAAATCTTTAAGTAGTACTCCTCTTTTCATGAAATATACAAACACCATCGAAAAATCTGGAATTTACACTTTTTGACAGAGAAAAATTCAAAGCATTACTTTAAGCACATTTCTTGTACAGAATTGCACTGTTTCTGCAAAGTGTCTTTCTCATTTTCCCTCTGCAGAGTAAGTTCATTCATCATTTTTTGGACAGACACTAATTCTTTCTGTAGGAGAGTCACATCGTCAGCTTCTGGCCTGAAATGAAAGTATGATTAAGTTAATTAAGGTTGAAGAAATATTTTAAAAATCTACCATAAAACAATACATTAAATAAAAATAAAATAATCATAGGGGAAGGCTTCTAAATTTGGACCACCATTTTTTAAAGTACAGTGATAGAGAAGTAATTTTAATGAAAAATATATAATAGAATATATTTTTGTAATTTATTTATCTTCAGAAAATTGTTCTTTTGACAACAAAATAAAAAAGTATTCAATATTCTAAGTTATTTCAATAATTCAAAGCCTGTTTTAGATATAATTCACACAATATTTAGTAAAAAATATAGAGATATCATTGGAGTCCTATCTTTTGTTTTGTGTTTAAATTTAAAATTAGAAAAAAAAAATCTATCACTATTTGGAGCTTTGAGAAAAATAAATTCAAGAACAAAATTATGAATCTTAAGATACAATATGTTAAAGTAAGTATAACAATGTCTCACCTCAATCTAAATTTATGGCAGAATGAAATAATTATATAACCAAATGATTTAGATTGAAATCAAGGCTAAATTTGAAAGATACTTTTTATAATTATGTTATTGCAAGTGAATTTGCAAGAAAAAAGAAGTATAATAATACAAATTTTGCTACAATAGAAGAAAAAAAAACCATTACAACTTATTATACAAAAAAACATCACAACTCACTACACAAAAAAAATTACAACTCATGCACATAAATAACAAAGCATATATTTCTTATACTTAATGATTATGTTACAATAAAAAAAATGCATAATTACACATGCCTCATTTCTTCTTGAGAATAAGACTAATTTCAAATGCATCAACTAAAATAATTGATAATTACGCAAATTATTTTCCTATGTAAACTAAATGAGAAATGTGTGTACATGGAGAATTTTATTTCTTAGTAGAAGACTTTGCAAGTTCAAGTCAATTTTTCTTTAACATATATGATTTAATTTTGTTTTATGATTATCATAAGAAAATAAAGCATATTTACATGTAATGAATGTCAGTTTAAAACACCTTCTGGCATTAAATAAAACAATTTTAACAAAAATGTTAAAATTCTAATATAAAAATGTTAATGTTTTAACAGACAGAAAATCTTCATGCAGAATGGGAGGTGCAACTTTCAACAGTTCAGTCAACCGATTATTCTCAATGCATTCACAATTATAATGCACATGAAATGATAAAAATTATTGAATTTGGAAAATAAATTTTTTCTTTGAACGCAACAGTAAAGATTACGATGGAGTTATCCTCATTTTAGGCATACGACTTCTTATTAAACAATATCAGTTTATTGCTAAAATGCAAAATGGATAGATTAAAAATCTTCACAGACATTTTTATATTATTCAGAGAAAGAAGAGAGCCAATTTTTGCAATAAATATTTATTGTATTGATATGGAAAGATGCCAAGTGTCAAATTAGATCAATCAAAAGAATGACGAAAGCAAACTTTCACAAAAACAGGAATAATATTAATAAATCATTAGACATAGAATTATATAGTGACGTATTCAATGTTTTGTCATTAAAAAACTTTCTTTTTAAATTTTTCTTATAAGGAAAGTTAATTTTGTTGGATTTTGAAAGTATTCAAATTCTAATTTACTAATAAAATATTTACTGATTTTCTAATATACCGATTAAAATAGTATAAATAAAAATGGTATGATTTGAAAAATCAGTTTATTTCTGCATTCACACTTGGAAACATGTTTCAAATAAAATTACCTCTGATTGATTTCTGCCTCCAATTTTCTAATTCGGTCCTAAGGAATTTTTAAAAAAATTACATTTTACAAAGTGAATCAAATTTAATAATATGGCATAAAATAAATCATTAACTAATTAAAAACATAATAATAACTGCAGATCCTTTTATTGGAAGAAAATTATTTAAGACAGCATATTTAACTTTAGTAAAATAATTTGTAATGCATCTTTTTGTAACATTTTATATGGTATTTAGAAACTAAAAGCTTTTAAAAGCAATATCTGCAAAATAAATTAACATACTATTTTCAAGTACAAATATAGAACTGAATATAATAATTTTAAAATTATAGAAAGAAAACGAAAACAATGCATACAGAATATTACACACACAAAAAATATTCTTAGTAAATATTCTTAAGTAAAATCTAATGCTATGCCCGAACTTAATATGCCTCTTAATGTTCAGTTAAGCTTGTCTTCAACTTTTAACATAAAAATAATGAAACTTAAAATAAGTTTACTGACCTCATTTGACTTTTGAGCAGACTCCAGAGACATTTTTATTGCTTTAAGCTCATCATACTGTAGTTTCAGATCTGCTAAATTATCTGTCTTAAAAAAGTAAAGCAAATGAACATTTTTAAAAAAAGGCTCAAAATAATATACTATATAAGTAATTGATATATTATTAGTAATTTTATTTTATTTAAAATAGGTTTTTAAGTGTAAATTAACTGAACTCAACATCTTATGCATTTGGCAAACAGGCTAAATTCGAAGCAAAAATTAATGTTGTTTGTTTGTCACGCTTAAAAGTGGAGATAAAGCAAAATGTTTAATTGATTTAATACAAAGTCCATTTGGAAAGTCTTCATATATTTTCTTCAAAACACAAATACAGTAAAAGCTTAACTAACTGGAATGCTTGGGAAACGCCGATTTCTGGATACCTGAAAAGTCCAGATAGTTGAGTGTGACCGGAAAAATGGGGGAGGGGGATAGATTGTGGCCTTTTTTTTTTTTTTTTTTAAAAATTTTGTGGAAATTTTTTTTTGTGGTTAAATTTTTTTTTTTTATTTTTTTTTTAAAAAAAAGGGTTTTTTTTTTTTTTTTGGCCCTCACTTTTGCTTTTGAACCCCCATAAAACAAATCTGTGTACGTCACTGTACTGTATACTGCTTTTTTCCCCCTTCTATGCTCCCCCTTGTGGAGCAAACGTTGCATTCCAGAAATAAATTGTCCCTTGAATGGAATGGCACAGGGGCACGTGTGCTAAATTTTGGCGTGCAGATGTAAAATTTTTAGAAAAACTCATTTTCTAATTTTTCTGGTTAGTTGAGCTTTCCGGATACTTGAATGCCGGATAATCGAGAATTTACTGTACATACACAGACAGCACACCTAGTTACAGATAATTTACAAATGGTTCAGCAAACATATACATTTAAAAATACCCACAGGAATATTTCTTTCTTTCATAATGCAATGTGCCATCATCAGCTTCCAGTGTTTTTATGATTCTCTTCCAAGATTGATACACGAGTTCTGTCACAGGACTCGTGCATCAATCATAAGTAGGAAGCATTGATCGTAAGAAGGAAAGAAAAGAAACAGTTCGTCAAAAAATTCCTGCCAAACTTGCTCCCTAGTACAATACTTGGATTAATTTGACTAAAAAAAACTACATAAATAATAGGAAACCTCAAAAATTATTATTTCCTGTGTGACTTCTGATACATGCTAACAACTATTATCAATACTTATTAAATTAAACACTTAAAGACATGAAAAAATAATTTTAATAAAATAGACAGAAAAAAAAAGATAATTTCTTTAAGAAATAATAGAGTGGAGAAATACATACATTCATTTAAATAATGAAGATATAAGCGCAATTCGACGTATTACTTTAGAAACTCTATTAATAACAAAATATATTACAATTTAAGATATTGAGTCAATATTATATTATAAAATGTAGAATTAGAAGTTAATACTTACTAGTTTTGTAGCTTTCAGCTTGAAGCTGTCTCTTTCTTCTCTGAAATTAGCATTTTCCTTTGATAACTCAGCAGACTGTTGAGTTATTGCTTGCAGTTTACCCTGCACTGAAAGATAAACAAATCATACTGAGATAGAAGACAAAAAAAAATCATATAAAACAAATACTGAATAAAGAGTACAAATACTGAATAAGTAAAAATGTTAATGCACGAATTAATTTAAGGCCTAGATTTCAGTAAATTTCGATTAAATTATGTAGAAAACATCAAGATTAAGATAACTGTAAAATAAAATAAAATTCGGAGGGAATTTTTTTGGGGGGAGGGGGGAAAAGTATTTTTTATTTTTTTAGAAAAAACATTAAAAAAATTGGTAGAAATTCATTCTTAAAAAATAATATTAAAGATTTTTAATATATAGAAAAATATCAAATAATAAAAAATCTTTTCTAACTTCTTGCATGACCTCAAAAACAAATCAAAAGAAAAATTTAAAAAATTCAAAATGACAACATTCTGACTTCAAAATCAAGCTAACTAGTGGTATATGCCTGTTGAAAACTGTTTAAGAGTTTCAGAATACCTATTGACTTCATAGAAAAAGAAAAGAAAAAAAAATGTATTTGGTATAGCCATGAAATTGAAAATGTAACTGTCCCGAAATGAGGACACTAGGCATTAATGGGTTAACTTATTATAATTGATAATAAATTTAAAAAGAGAGGTATTGAAATTAATAAAACTAGATTGACCCAATTTTCGCTATGTAAACATAAAATGTTCAATAAAGATTGGCAAATTATTTAAGCTTAAAAGATATTGTTAAGCTTTTAAGAAAGAAGCACCAAAATATTGTTTGAAGAGTTTACCACTGACATAAAGAATGCTCAAGCCTTTGCAGATCACCAAGTGATATTGGCAGAACTTCACCATAAACAGATTGGTCTTCCACAATTTAGAAACATTACAACAGTCCAACTGGTGAGCACTTTTAATGTAAAGAATTATTTCAGATTTATTTACAACAACTTGATATAAATTTAACTTAGCAATGCTTGACTCTCTTTAGAAAAGATATTGGGTAAAGATGAAGTATAAAACCACAACTTTAACACAGAAACTATAACCTGGCCTGACAGTTCACTGAATGCATCAAGCTTAAATTTTTATTTTATAGTGGTGGTGAAGATCTAACAAAACAAAATCATCCACCAAAGGTTTAAAAAAAAAAAAAAGGGTCAATGAGTGATGCAAGAAAAAGCATGTAGGCTTTTTATATTAGATTCCAAAAAAAAGAAATTAATACAAAAAAGATATTAAGAGGGCTCAGAGTTAAAGTGAATCAAGTCCATGAGATTCATTTTTGAGAAAATAGACCTCAAAGTTGATGGCTGAATTTAAAATAACAGTGGGCTTATAATCGTTCTTGCTGCCTCGTGGATACAAATTGAACTATGGACTTGAATCCTTCCACAGAAAATATAACATTTCTTCACTACAACAGTGCAAAATGGGCAAACATGGTTCACTTTAACTCTGAACATTCTATTTAACAGAAACAACTTACATAGTGCTTTGGCTTCTTCTAAGGCTTTAACTTGCATGGCCATAGCTTCAATTTCTGTCTGCAAGTAAAAAAAAAAAAATCCAAACTTTATTGATTCAGATTTTATTAAATAATTAACAGAACATAATTGTCGTATTTATTTGCTGATTAGACACTCTAGAAAGCAATCTAAAACCCCAACAATGGATTAAGTGACTTATATCCAATCATCTGTTTTTAAAGATGACATTTTATTTTTCGTATTAAAAGAATGTATCTTTCTTAATTTAGTTTTGATAATTAGTTTTCCAAATAACTCAGTAACCTACATCTGTATTTAACAATGTCACTTCATGAGCTGCCTATAAGTCTTCAGATGGCCTCAGTTCTCTAAAGAGGGTATATAATAATATGAATATAGAGATGTTTTCATAATATGAATCGCAGAAATATTTTCAAAAAAGTAAAAGTTTCCCACTTGACCATCGTTTAAGAAGTTTTATAAATGTAAGTAAATTTAGAAATTGATCAATTAATCAAATTGGGCAGTTATCAAATCTATCTTTTTAACTGGAAATCTTTTACATTTTCAACTTAGCTTAAAATATTTTCAAATACACCTAACATTCAATACTCATCATTCAAATATTGCACAGTGTTTATCATTTCATATCAGATTAAGAAAAAAACAAGATGAATAAATATGAAAAATGAATATAAACTTAATTACAAACAAAATCTAATTAAAATTTTTATTTCTATTAAATTTCATATGTTTAAGTTTCTATAATGTAATAAACAATATTGCTTTATTAGTTTAAGGAATTAAAATAAATATAAACAACTTTAATTCTTCAGTTATTTTCAATGAAACCAATTCCAGAGCTTTCTTTGCCTTAAAAAAAAATTCCATGTAACATTGGATTTCTAAATTGCATATGAACAAAAATTGCCGTTCTCTGCATGTAT
The DNA here is from genome assembly GCA_013235015.1 of Araneus ventricosus. Lineage (NCBI taxonomy): Eukaryota > Metazoa > Arthropoda > Arachnida > Araneae > Araneidae > Araneus > Araneus ventricosus. The sequence continues at coordinate 59,308 of BGPR01000960.1, forward strand.
TTTAAATTGGCCTGGTGATAATAATTAAAAAATTTTATTTATGTTTTGACTTGTAAATAAATCGTTATTTTCTCAAGAATGCTTAGTTTATTAATGTCTAGGGGAGGGTGGTCAACAATGAGACAAAAAATTTATTTTATTTTTAGCTCCCACACTATGGCAGTTAAAATTTCTTTAAAAATATTTTTAAATAGAGACACATTATTATAGGATTTAAGGATGTTCAGTTTATTAATATACCACTTAGCTTTTGAGCTATAAAAATAATTTTTTACACATAGTAAATTTGTTCCCATATATGGGGTACAATGAGACGCTATTTACATTATCAAAATATTTAATTAATAAAGAAAAATTTTACAGATATGACATTTAGCAATGCAAAAGGCTAAAAAATTCGAAATGGAACAAGAAACTAAGCACCCTACTCAAATTGTGGTATATTCATTTAATATTAATGAATCAAAAAACGACTTCAAATGAAATGAGCAATTTTTGTCGTTTAGTAAAACCTAACGTTACTGGCTGGGGCTGGCTAATATCTTTATGTCCTTTCCTGGCACGGATGTCACATCGGGAACATTAGGCTGTAAAAATTTCCTGACAATTTTATCATTTTTCCTCAAGAAACACACTACAAAGTCCTCATCACAGTCTTTGCCTTCAATAACTTTTCCAATGTAAAAGATAGCTTTCTTTTCACGAAATTCCACTAAAACATAATCTCCTTGTTCTGGACTTCTGTCCAGTTCTTCAAAATCATCAAACCGTATACGCCTAATGGGCAAAATATCATCGTGCGACTCATTGCAAACAATGGCTCTCCCATCAATGTTCGTATCTTCATCTGATGAAACCAAATCTTTAAATAATTTTCTCTTTTTAGGAACAGGCTTAGATTTTTTTTAGCTGATTCTGACAAACGTTGTGCTATTTCGTCTTTCATGGGTGTGTCCGTAGCAATCATGCTCTTTCCTTTCTTTCATTTGTTCATTTTCTCTTTTCTTTCTGTCGCATTAGGAAATCCAAGAAACATGTCAGGGCTTATTGAAAAACCCAGTGCCTTTGAAGTAGTTGCTCCATTGTCACATCCTAAAATAACAGCCAAGTCTTTGGCAGGTTCATTTTGCATTTCCAGGATTGCCTGATCATTTGAATTTCCACATTCGCTGTTTCCTTCAACAAATGGTCGACCTGTAACTGCGCTAACGAGACAATCGGCTTCAGAAGAAATGTTCCGGTTGAAGGAGAAAATGCCTGTGTTTCTAAACCCAGATAAAATATTCATAGGTGTCATAGCTTGTCTTACAAAGCTTGTGAGTTCATAAATTGAAACAGTTTGTCCATGATTTCGTAATATCCAAGAATCCATAGCAAAGAAAATCACTTACTTTACTACCATTAATCTATAAAATTTTTGTTTCGATATGCAAAATAGAGTAAAATGTATCTCATATTAAAAAAGGAATCTATTACTTTATGATTGTACACAAAGGGACAAGTCTCATTGTTGACCCACCACATTTGTCTTATTGTGTACAAGTTGCCTTGCCATGGCAGAATTTAAACAGTGGCCATCTTGCTAGTTATTGGCTAGGAGATGTGATATTACACTGATTTGTTCCTAAAATACCAAAGAATATCATGTAACCACTAATTATTTTTCAACTATTGAATGAAAAAATTTAAAAAGTAACAAAAACAAATATAAAATTCACTTTTCTTGCATGAAAACAGTTTTGAAAATAAGATCGCAGAAAATGGCACCACACTAATCAAACTTGAACAACAACTGTAGATACTACTTCTCAGTTTATCCTAGGAGTGCTAATGTTGTACTGCAGATTCAAAAATGCTACAAACTTTGTTTCATGGTGTACAGTGTTTCATTGTTGACCATCCTCCCCTACACACAGCAATTGGTGACCCTTTGGCCATTTTGTTGGGCTCTTGCATCCTTAATTTTTCTTACAATTGAGGTAATTTTCGAGAATAGTTGATTATGCACCAATGACAACATAGTTGAATTTCTTTGATCAAACCGCAGCTAAAACACTTCACCTTTCGCCAAGATTTGTTGAAGAAACAAATTCCGACTTTTTTTTCCTATTTACTACCTCGCTCTTCTTGCTGCAGAAAAAAAGATGTCTGAAGACGGTATACAAATCGTACATGTTGCCCAATGACTTCCACCATTTTGGAGATCGAACATTCAGCTATAGATAGCGCAATGCACTACTGCATTTTCTTTCAGTGGTATTGTAAACAATGATGACAAACATTCTGCACTTGTCCCCAACAAACTGTCTTAGTAAACTAGATAAAAAACAGTTCATTTGAATGTAATTCTTTTAGATAAACTAAATAACAAAAATCTATGAGAATATATTAAGATATCGCCACTGTTCAATCAATCATTAAGAGAAAGAAAATCTTGAATTTTTAAAGAAAACATTACAATTGCCATGAAATGAAACACAAAACTACCAATAAATACATAGCAATTCTGAAATGTAACTTAATATTATATATCAAACAGAAGAAATAATTTGATCTACTGGTTAATGAAAAAACTTACAGTATCTTTTTGATTAGCATGATGTCGAGTGAAATGTGCAGTCAGCTCAATTTCACTCGGAAGTTTCATTTTACATGCTGGGCAGTTGAAACCTCTTCCATCCGCAACAATCTCATTTTCAAAATGACTGCTTTCATAGTGATTCTGAAGAGCTTCAGGAGAAGGAAAGCCCAGCATGCATGTTGGGCACAAAAAACCCTAGAGAAATTAAGATAGAATTTATTAAACACTGGCTGATACACCTCGTGCTGCTCAGGATGAAAATACTTTCACATCTAATAGTTTAATATTAAAATTATTTTATATAAAATATTACAATACACAAAAACCTCTCACTGCCTGCAACTTATCTGAAAATTAAAATCAATAAAGGGACTTTTGAAAATTTTTGACTATCTCTTCAGAATAAATGAAGTATTACAAACATATTAACAAAATTCAAAAGTAATATATTCTGGAAAACTTCAAATAATATTTATAATCAGAAAAATATCCTAAAAAGTCAATTAGCAAAATGGTTTACACTAAAAAGAGTACAAATAAAAACAAACTAAAAGTGGAAGGCGAGTTCCTTGTTGAAAAACAGCAAGAACAGTTCAAAGTGTGCCCTGACAGATTTATTTCTTTTGAAATTAATAAAAATAAACTATTTAATTCATTGTCATGATACTTTCACTAAAACTTTCCTTATGATTCATATTATTTATGATCAAAATTTGAAGAAAATCTACAGAACGATGAAACTTTCTATCTTGAAAAAGAAAAGTATCCATTGGAGGGTTGAACTTTGGACCAGAGTTAGATGTTTTACCAAATGAGCCAGAGCAGCTTGTCAGTGGCAGGAATTTTTACTTTTCCATTAAGCTCCAAATAAGGATTCCCCATCAGGTTTGTTATTTTATAGCATACGGATTATTTTTGCATTTCACTTTTATTTATATAAATGCTTCATAGTATTTGTGAGTAAAATTTGAAGAAAACCTATTCAGTAGTTTGGATTTCTATAGCTTATAAACTATTTGTGCTCTTCACATGCATTCACATTATGTTTTATTCTTTACCTTCTATGTGTGTCAGTAGAAGAGCTTGAACTATTCATATTAAGTGGAAACATAGTTTTTAAATAATAACAAAATATCCTATTTAATTAATAGTCGCAAAACTTTCCTAATACATTATAGATTGGTGAGTAAAATTTGAACAAAATCTACTCAATAGTTTATATACCTATCTTATAAAGAAAATTGCCATTTCAGTTTTATTTATATAAATTTATTTATACTAGTAACAATTATACCTTTCTTTTTTTTCCCTAAGTAAAATTCAAACAATTAATAATAGATCTTGCCCAAGGGGAAAAAAAAAGTTAAAAATAAAGTATTACGGAAGTCAACAATGAATATTAAAACACTTCTAATTTTTTAAGAACTGATGTTACTGGATATAAATATATATGTTATTGTCAATGCAATTAATCACCTAATAATAATAACAGGTTATTATTCATACAAAACAAATTATTTACTTTAACTGCACCATATATATTACATCCAAGATGAAAGTATAAGCAACAAAAAATAAATAGCTTGATAAGTAACCATAAAGAAAAGATAGTTTTAACTGAAAAATAGTAATCACTACAATAATGACAAATTCTAGAAAAATATGCCTGAAGCATCCAACAAAAAATCTTTATAAACAGTAAAGCCGAGACACGTGCTTTTCATCCAAAAAAAGTTCGCAAAATTAAAATAGTTATGACTTTCTTCCATCAATATATAGAACCAGTGGGATTGGTCCTCCTAAACTTTCTCACATACTCCTAACACATGTGGGAAAAAAAAGCTTGGGAATCAGAAGCGTGGAGGCGAAAGGTGTGGGTAGAAGCGAAAAGGATCAGCACAAGTCAAGCACGCAGTTACGCAATCACAGCCTCACATCATTGTGTGATGAGAAAAGACAAATAGATGATTTGAACAACTTTTTTTTTTTTGGACAAGGACCTACAATTAATGTTAGCAGGCCTCATGCCAATTTTTATTTATCAAAGCCATAGGGTTTACAGGTTATAATGTTTAGAAGTATGCGATTATACAGACTGTGACAGACAGTCAACCCTTTGACGGATTTGACCCAAAACTTGATATGGACCTACATTCCTGATGATAAAACTGTGTACCAAATTTTATCCATATAGCTATTCAAGTGTTTGAGTTATAGTGTTCACATGAACGCGAACAGACAGACTTCCCACAGATGAATTTTGCCCAAAATTTGATAGAAACCTTCAAATTATGTGTAAAGATCACATACCAATTTCATCCCCATAGCTATAATAGTTTTTGAGTTATCGTGTTCACAGACAAACAGACATAATTCCAAAATTATGTTTTTCGGATTCAGGGAGGTCTAAAACATGGAGATTCGTCAAAATCTTGAGTTCGAATTTTTTGACGATTACAATACTTTCTCTTTGTATACTTCATATACGAGAAAGTAAAAATGTATACAGTTGCTTTAACAGTAAGAAAATAAATGAATAAATTTCTTTTTTTGATAAAATTTTATACCTTAAATTCAGTGCTTAAGACAATTTTTTAAAAAACAACTTCAAAATAATATGCACACATCTATAAAATTTTTACTTATTCATAATAGTCCTCAAATAATTTCCATACTTATGTTTGCTTCATTTTTTACACTTTTATTCCCTTTCAATAAATCTTGGTTGAAAAAAAATAAAAGAGGAGAGTGCTAAATCATGAATTTCAGCGAACATAATTACTAAATTTTCACATGAGGGTGGAAAGAATGCCTAGTAACTCTTGCAAATTTTTAAGTATAAATGCATTCATTATTTGGTTCATATTAAATAAGAATGTAACAAAAAACTCTAAATGAGCCACGATTTTTTTAAAAACCAAATACAAAAATATTTAATTAACTGAATTGAGGAGAAATATTCAAATATTAACATTCCATCTGCTTGAAAAGGGAAAAGGATGTCATTTATTTTTTGAATTAGGAACGACCTACAATATTTTTCACCTGGTCTCAAACTATTTTTTCATTCAAGCCCGTCATTGACGCATATTCCATTTATGTCAATGAAGGGTTAAAAAGGAACTAAAAAATGTTAGTCATAGTCTAACTGAAAATGGGTAGCAACATAAATACAACTATTTTCCTAACAGTAGACTAGTATTCGAATTAACTATACCTTAAGAACATTTTTGTCCGATGCAGAAACTTTTAAGAGACATTGAATTTGATCTGACAATAATTCATGACAAAATGCATATAGTCATCCAGTTTTGGGAATAATATTATTTTCACAAATTCTAGATAACTAAAATTCACAATTTTATCATCATATAAAGAATGGAACATGCCATAATGAAAAATAAAGAATACATTACTTCAGCAGAACCAGGTGGAGTTTCAATATTATTTTCTGATGAAGTCCTGGATACTGGTCCCTCAGAAACCTAAAATAAATACAAATTAAGTCATAGAACTTCAGCATGTACAAATTTTAAAAAATAATTCAAAGTTTATTTATAGTACTATTTTAAAATAAATTTATATTTTCACAAGATTAATTAATAGGCAGTAAACTGGAAATAATGTCAGTAAACTAACATAAAAATATTAATAATAACATATCATTATCTTCATCATTGTGAGATAAATTACAATGACCAATATTATTTTTTATGTTACCATTTACTGACATGAATTACCTATTTTCTGTTTATTTTACTACTATCTTCTGACATGAATTAATTAAAAAGTTAGTAAAAAGTGAGTAATGTTTTGACACATTTAGTGAAACCTCATTAATACTTAAATGAAGAAATTATGTTTTGGACAAGATTTCAACAAGTACAGTCAAGATATGTATATTTCCGAATATAGGCTAAAGTTTGAAGTTCATGTGTCATAACTTCACAAACCGGGCATCTAACAGAAATGAATAAACTGGAGTCAATTAAGAGATATGAAGTCATTTCTTAAAGAAAAAACTGGTTGAAACTTTGGCTGATAAAAAACACCCAAAAAATAATCCATTAATAAACAACTATCCAAAGACCCAGTGACAGAATCACAGCGACACTGTGTCGTACGTCGCAGATTTTGGACAGTGTCTGCAGACTATTTTGTAATAAAGTTTATCATGTGCTCATAAAATAAATCCCATCATGAAAAATATCAAAGTTATTACACATATTTTCAAAAGAACTTAACAATTATTATATAATGCACACACATTGCTAAAATATGCAATCCTCTGCCCCCCCCCTTTCTTCCCTAAGCTGAATGGGCTCCCATAGTGACTGCAATTTGACCTTGAATTACGCTAAGTGCCTCACATCGGTATTGGTCACAGCCGATGTTTTCTATGCGTTTTATTCTGATACGTTTCTAGTACTGAGCTTTTAGTTTCTGGAATTAGCACGTGGTACATAGATAAAATTTCCTTTCAGGGAATCTTAATTAACTAGGTTCATCTCAATTTTTCAGCCAGGGCTATAGGTGAGACGTGTTATGTTTCGGAGATTGTGAACCACCGAGTTCGTGTGCTCCGTAAAATGCATTAATCACTGGTGTATATAGATAAAATTCGTTGTTTTGATTGTGATGCTACATTATTACGATTTGCATTATTTACGCCAGCTGAAAATAAACCTCTGAAGTTTCGATCGATCTCTACGGCTGCAATTCAATGATTTTAAAAACGGAGCGAAAAAAAAGAACAAATTCTGAAATTGATAAAGATGAGGAACAGAGTTCAAGAAAAAAATACCTCAATTTTAAATGTTCTAAGCAGGGTTGCGGCGATTTAAATCAGTTGATTAAAATCACTGATTTAAATCGCAATTTAAATCACTTTATTTTAAATATCAAGTTAATCTGCTTTAATGAAATAAAATTGTACATGCATCTTTAAATAGTGATTTTAAATCTTTATTTAAAGAAAGAATATATAGAACTTAAAAAAATATTTCATTGAATTGGTGTAACTAGAGTAATTTCCATATCTTTATTTTTGAGAACACAAGAAAATTAGATTTTAAATAAATCTCTTATGAACAACACAATAAAATGTAAAGTACTAGATGCTCCTTTTTTATAAAATAAAATAAATATTGTGAAAGGACCATGTTCACAAGGCAAAAACATACTAAAATGTAGTGAGTTTCATTTTAATATTGGAGAAAATTAAATAGTGTTGGGGACAACAAAGTTTTTATATTGAATAATGTTCAAATGCAAGATATTTAAGTAATGCATATAAATGTTCCAAAAGAAATACAGATATCTACATAGTACAATTTAAACTATGATCTATACTTATGGCAATGTTTGTGTGTGCGTGCATGCAATGTCCAGGCGAATCTATCACACTTATAGTCATGAAATTTGACACACAGCTGATGGTGACTCAATGCACCTCGAAGCCTGAATTAAAAAATTTAATGTAGAAATTTGTTTATTTAACATTTTGTGTTGTTTGGGGTGATTTTTCGCTGTAATTTCTCAATGCATGTTTTTGGACTATTGTACGAAAAAAATAGATACAGCATCGGAACGAGAAAATTATTTCTGTTCTAATGAAGTTTGTTTTGTATGTTTAACGTAATTTATTGAATTTTGAGAATTTTTTGAAAAATAGTCACTTTTATGTTTCTTTTCCATTTGGATTTCTTAAAATTCTCGCTTAAATAAATATTAAACTTTATTTATTATAAATAACAAGCGCATAGAATGGTTGATGTGTCAATTATATTTAAAAAACACATTTTTGAGTCCAGGTTAGAAAAAGTTATTTCAGAAAATTTCAGTGACTTGTCACCTAGTTACTGGTTTCTTTAATTTTTTAGGCTTAGTAAGAAGTAGTCTATTCTCAAGGTCAAGGTGAAATAAACCCTAATCCAAATACTTGAAAGGGGAAAAGTATGCTATTTAGTTCTTGCAAGATTGAAGGATAATTCTTATTTTTGAAAAGGGGGGGAGACAGGATTTTCAGTCCTTTGGTGCAATTCATGTAAAAGAGAGCCTGCTTCTCACTTATGCAAAATTTGCTTGACCAAAAGATCTATATCTAAATTTTATATATTCTAACATACAATAATATATATATATAGTCAGGAAATGTAATTTTTATTATATTTTTCCTCAATAAAATTGTTCTTATATTCAAAAGTATATTATTCTTTATATTTAGTTCACAAATATTTTTAAATAGTTGTTACATGTTTGAAATAATTTTTTTAAAAAGAAAGTAGAGCTTAATGACCGGTATGTTGTTATATATATATAATTCTATGACTGTATGCCTCATTGTCTAATATACAAATATTAAATATATATATATATATAATTTTAAAAAAGTCATTAAAATAAAAAAAAATCTTGATTTAAATAAAAAAAATCCGATTTAAATCAAATAAATCGATTTTTTTTTGAAAAAAATCAACAACCCTGGTTCTAGGTATTAGTTAAGAAATATGGAATTCATTATTATACAGACTTTCAAAATGTATCTATATATGTGCAAAATTCCATAAAATCAAAAGTTGTATCAAGAATTTTAGAGGATGACAGCTCTGTTCTTCCTTGTTTTAAATAATAAACAATGATACTATGAAATTTTATATATGCATAGTTGCAGAACAATTTATCGGTTTGCATACAAACCATTAAAATGCATATCAGGATAAATGTACGAATAAGTTTCAAAGTTTTTGTTTCGTAAAAAGAGCAATTATTTAATATTGCATTTTAAATTAAAAACAAACAAGAAAGACATTTTTTGACATACTTAATTTTTTTTTTTACAATAAACAGGAGGTATAAATTTATAATTAACATCTAACATATTGAAGAATATTTCATTTGTATGAGCTAGTGATGTATTGTTTTGAAAAAATACACCAAAACAGAAAGACACCAAATGCTGTGTTTAAAATAGAAAAGTACCCAAATATAATTTTCTGCATAGGTATTTGTATAGTATGTTTAATATTACTTCTGAAACAACTTGATACTTCATTATTGTTAATAATCTTCCCAAAGAAAAGATTAATCTTCAAATGCTTTTGTTTATTAATTTATACAATTATATTATACAGTGAAACCTCTTTGAGCGGCCACCCCTCCGTTCCGATAAAAATTGGCCGCTCAGAGGGGGTGGCCGCTGTAAAGGGTTTTCGTTACAATTACACGATAATTGCTATAATATATAATATAAAAAAGTCTGACACATATTTCTTATTTAAAATGAAGTTTTAGACTTATCTAAAGAGAAAATAGTACTTTCCTTAATAATTTTTTACATTTTTTGAAAAAAAGGATACAATTTTTGACTGTTTTAACTTTTTACCCTTTCGGAAAAAAACTTTTTTCAAGTTCGTTTCTCAGTTTAAAAAGTAAATCTCTAACCGATGCGTTTGTTAAATGGGATGGGCGAACCCACCCGGCTGCCGTTCAGAGGGGTTGGGTGGCCGTTGCTAGGGGTTATTTTAACATTTGGTCTATGGGCCGAAAAATCCGTGCCACGAAAAATTGGCCGTTAAGAGGGGTGGTTGCTATGAAGGGGTGGCCGTTCGAAGAGGTTTCGCTGTACAAATAATATAGATGTTATATGGTTTTTAATTTATATTTATCATATTTTAATAGTTGTAAGTTGATATAAGTATTTGAAAAAAGAAAGCAAAATATTTATAGTCCCACACTATTCTGCAGACTATTTTTAAGAGACCCAACCTCCGTTGCAGACTATTGAAAAGAATTCTGCCACTGGGTCCAAAAATGTGAAGCTAACAATTTAAAACACCACTGAGAATTAGAGCTTCAGTAGTACTCATTTCTAGACTACCTAAATCACAAAAACAGACTAACAAAATATCAATGTCAAATTCAGTCTCAGAAACAGTGAAATGTAAATTTACTAAAGCATTCAAAAGAAATTGAAAATTTTATAGATAGAAAGGTAATGACATGCAAACATTTGAATATTTTTTCAATTCTACTGTTATTAACCTAAGATATAAATACACAATAAGGGAAGTTTTAACTGTGATAGAGATAAAAATGCAATAATATTAACAAAAAACGAATGAAAAAGAACGAGGAGGAAAAAGAATCTGATGGATGATGTCATCCAAGGCCTCCATCCATGCAGATTCAAAATTAGAATAGGTAGGTTTTCTGTTGAGGAAAAACTACTTCAAGGTTGAAATTTTTAAATTTTCCTCTGAGGCCTGAACCCATTCCAGAAAAAATTGGAAACAACTTCTTTTTTAGATATTTTTTCTATCATTATTAACCTAAAACAGAAAAGAAATGAAGGTGATGATAAAAGAGAACAAATACAGCAAAATAACTTCAATTATATTTTTCAGTTCAGGAAGATTCTGAAAACAATCATAGATCAATTATAAAAACTGTTCTGTTAAATTCAAGGGGGGGGGGGAGAAATCAAAGTCACCAAGAGTGAAGGGATTATGCTACATCAGTAATGACAATAGATAATACTTATTTTAATGTTACAATCAATAGGTTAGGTTGCTAAGAAAGAGACATTAAAGATTACCTTTAGCAGTAATAAATGTTGAATTTACTCACCCAAATATAACTTATTAGATTCATACAATTATACATTATTGAATATTTTCTAGATTGAATCCACAATAAAATGACAGTTTTTAATGCTCATCAAAACATTAAAACTAAACATGGAAATACAACAGCAAAAAAATATAAATAACTATAAAACTGGTAAAGGCTATTCCAAAAATTAAAAATTTAAGAATACGCAGTCACAAATATTATAGTTAGAAAATTAATGATTAATATATCTTGCAATAATTTTCCATATATGACGTGCTGTTTAAGAATGTTAATAATTCTTTCAAATTCAAATTTGACTTATGAGCTATCAAATGATTTTTTGGATACAAACTCACTATTTATATAAAAAAATAATTGAAGGATTTATACTTTTTACTTAAATGAATCAAATGTAATTTTAAGCACACAGAGAGAGAAGTATATAAATAGAAAGAAAAAAATTTTAATGCTTATCAATAAATCTAAAAAGAAATTAATTAAATCAAGTTATATCTCAATTTGAAACATATGTTTACAGCATGCAAGAAAAGAAAATTCTTCACCAAAGTAAAAACTACTCAAGCAAACTAGTTCAGAAAAATCTAAACAAAATTGTGAATACTAAACACTGGGTAACAAATTTCTTATGTAATATGGAAAAACAACAAGGAGTATCCCTTTAATCATTTAATAAAGCATAAATTTGGTTACTTTGGCTTGATCACCTCTCCTGTTAAGAATACCACGGATGTTGTTGAACATATTTGCTGTCGTTATAATTAAACGTCAACAGCCTCACAGAAATATTCGCATTACTCCTCCATCATAAACATCATCCTTGGACGGAAACTGAGAATAGAGGGAAAGGAGATCATGAAAAAAAGAAAGTGTCGAGTCGTGCTCTCACATTCAGAAGCAAGTCATTATAGACAGTTTAGTTCTGTTTTCTAGTAACCAATCATCACGCAACACAGCAATGGGTGGATCCCGAAATGATAAAATTAGACCAATCATTTTAGCTCGTAACAAGTGACGTAAAGGATTTGACCTACCTATAGACAATTAAGATATATAATTTTGAAATAATAAAAACAAAAACCACATTTACTTTAACTTCAGTTTCGTGGGTCTGACAGCCGGCGCGCCCAGAATGAAGTATAAACAAAAGGGTAGGACGTTATTAAAAATGGACTTTATCATCTCTTTTATCTGTCTTTATCACCTTCTTCAGCACACCTTACAATATGTTAAATAGCATATTTTAGAAAGATACTTGGACTCACTCTAAGTGATTAAGCATATTTACTGATAATGTGTGGGAAGAGCAATGTACCCCTTTGGGTACTTGGAAACATTGTTCTATCAGTAGCAATTGTGCTTGTGAATAAGGTTGTTTACGTTAGAACTAAGTTCCCAAACATCACACTGACTTTCATTCACTTCATTGTTACATTTTTTGGTATACATTTATGTGAGAGTCTGAATGTTTTTCAAGCAAAACGTTTACCAGTACTTCAAGTTGTACCTCTTGCCATTTCATTCTGTGGATTTGTTGTGTTTACAAACCTATCGTTAGGTTACAATACTGTTGGAACGTATCAAATCTTAAAAACTTTGACAATGCCAACCATCATGCTGATTCAAACATTTATGTATGGAAGGACGTTTCCATGGAAAATAAAGTCCACTCTGGTAATATTGTGAAATTATATTTCAATTTAACTGTAGTTCTAGATAGTAAAAATAATGATATTAATCCTGGTCAAAAAGAAAGCTTACAATTATATTCATTACAATATCTATATATTATTAAGCATTGATTCATGGGTTTTAATCTCACTTCTTAAAGGTTTTTATAATTAAATACTTTACTATTTGCTTTTCTCTGAATGTCTTATGTAGATGACGTACTCTGTTTTGGGAGTTTATTGTAATTTTTATTCAACTGAGAATCCATAAAATACTTCAGATATTTATATACTCCATGTTATTTTTATACTGAATGATATTGCATATATGAATGACCGAATTTAAAAATACAATGATCTGATGTATGTACAACATATTGGCAGATCATTTAAATAGTTTAAGCTTCATCATGGTGAATATAATAAAATACCTTTTTTTCTATTTGATATAAAACCAAGTATGTTTTAGTTACATATATAGTTGTATTATAGCATGTTTATTGTAAACAGGAGTGGTGCTAATGGGGATCTAGGGAGGCAGGACGCTTCCATCAGGATACTGTGTCCCTGTCAGGGTAAATTTTTGTACCTCATTCATGCAACAGGCTATTCAGTTAGTAGATTAATAAAGAACTGTTGAAAATTTGCGAGTTGCACGACAGAAGTTATTAAGCATAAATATTGCATGAGATGTTGCTTGAATAGAAATAGCAGCAACAGATTATGAAAGGATTATTGTTGTACTTGGCATACTTTGCATTTATTATGATTGATGCTCCACTAATGGGAAAAGCATCTATGATTTCAAAAATCTTTAACGTGTATGATTTGAGTGCATGTCAATGTACTATCTGAATTTTTTCTTTTTAAAAAACTCATAATTCATTTAGGTTTAATTAAGTATAAAATTACATTTGTTTTTCATATATATATATATATATATATATTGAAACTGTATACAGACCTGCCAACTTTCCCACTTTTGGCAGGAGTCTCCAGCCTTTTAGCAATTTCTCCTGACCCCCAATTCTCACCAATTTCCTCACGCTTTTTAGTATTTTCGAGAAAGGAAAGAGGATAATGCTTGGATATTATGTATAAATAAAAAAATAGATTTTGTGAATAAACAAAATGATCATTGTGTTATTCAAGCAGAATCATTATTTGTCACATTTATTGTGGAGCACAACCTTCTAATTGCATGTGCTGATCATGTTGGACCGTTGTTCTAGAAAATGTTTCTGGACAACAAGACCACAAAAAAGTATGGCTGTGCACATACAAAAACCTCAGCAATTATTGCAGAAATGGGAAAAACTGGAAAAATGTTATTTCTACCTTAAAGAGGGTGCCATTTTCCATTGCTACTGATGGTAGCAATAAAGGTGATTTTAAATTATATCCACTGGTGGTGACATTCCACAATGAGGAAACTCAGAAAATTGAATCAAGTTTGTCACCTTCTGCATTAGAAGGCGACAGCACAGTAGTTAATATTGCCAATCTGATATTAAATGAATTGAAGTATAACAATATTCTATTAGAAAATTGTTTGGCATTAAGTGCAGATAATGCACCAGTGATGATAGGAAAAAAGATTGGTGTTGCAGGCATTTTATCAAATGAAATTAAGCATGTGGTTGACCATGTCACCTAATTGATGTAGCAGCTGAGAAGGGTGCATCCTGACTCCCTACAAATATTGAAGACTTTCTCATTGGTATATATTTTTATCTGGAAAAAAAGCTCTAAATGAAAAAAAAAAAAATTAAAAATGTTTCAATTCATGTATGATGCCAGTGGCGGCTTGTGAGCTCAGAAACGAGGAGGGCTGCAAGATAATATTTTATCAAGAAAATCTATCCTATTAAAATTCGACGGTAAACAAACGTATGTATGTATGTCCGGCTATCTTCTCACGAACCGCTGAACGGAGAAGCTCGCGGAAAGTACCAAAAGATGAGGAATAATCCAAGGAATCCATTCCGGCCATTTAAATTCCGAAATTACAATTAGTTAAAAAGATATTAATTAAAAACGTCAAAATGAATGAATTGACGTGCTGCCATCTATTGGCAGAATGGGGAATTCATTCACGAGGCATTCTTTTTTCCCCCTATTATTAGTTTTCGCATCTGGTGTTGCATTTTTTTTATTTATTTAAGGGAAGTTGGTATTTCCTTCTGAGTGATCTTCTGTGTTTGGATTTATTAACAATTGAAAAAAATGGTTTTGCTGCATTTTTCTTTCTTTTTTATTTGTCGTACGGTGTTTCGCAACATTTACGTTTGTTGGTGAAAAATATTTATTCATTTTTATCCGTTTTTTTTTTTTATTATTATTATTCGTTTTATTTTTTATTTTGCAAAACAAATATCATGCTAATCTGTTTTAATTTATAAGCATAAGAATTCTCATGTTTTCATTCAGACCAAACTGCTTTAAGGTAGTAAAAAGGCTAGAACTGAAAATTTTAATCCAACAAGAGCGGATTCAAAACAGATTTGCGTTTGTTGGGGAAGCTTAGTGACAATATTTGTAGGGAAAAAAACAGTGGCAGGCATATGAAAAAATGTTCATTCCGAGAAATGCTGGGTAATTAAAAGGTTGGATTTAAAAATTTTAATTAAACAATATAGGATTCAAAAGATTTTTTACGTTTGAGGGGAAATGTAACGTTTACGTTAGCGACAGTATGTGTAAAAAAAATAAACCGGAGGCGGGCATATGAAAATTAGCAATAAAAAGACTAGATTTGAAAGAATATTTACATTTGTTGGGGAAAGTAAGTGACATTATTTGTTGAAAAAAAAAATGTAGCCGGGCATATGAAAATATGGATCCCAAGGCCTCTCGTGATCTCACTTTTCTCCGCCCGGGAATATCCCATTATTCAAGATTGCCCGTGCAATGCTGGGCCATGCAGCTAGTCTATTCTTTAAAGAAAGATGTATATATATTTTTAAGTTATGTATGAATAAAAGTTCATGTTATTAGCATCTGTAATTTAATTACAGTTAAGTTTTGCTAATTTAATCAACATAATTAGTTCTCAGAAATAATTCTAAAATGTTGGCAGATAAATTCATATAATTTGGCAGAACTTTAGTAAATTACTGCCAGATCAGTCAGCAGTTAAATTTATGTAAATTAATATACAAAATAATGTTTGTAGTTTTCTTGCAGAATTTTACTTCATCAGTTCTCTGTAAAAAGAGAAATATAATAATTTTGACATCTTCTGTAAATTTTTTTTTTGGAGAGATATTGCTAAATTATAAATTGCCTTAATAATGACAATAAGATATATATATACTGCAGTAAGACATTTTCTTTTATTTTTATAATACAAACATCTTTAAAGCATCATTAATATGTTCTTTTCATTATTTATAGGTGTTATTTTATGGGTAAGCTTCCTCTAATTTTTTTTTTTTTTTATTATTATTATCATAAGTTAATCTAATATTGATGTGCGTATTATCTTTATGTAACTGCCATTTATTCACATGTAAAATTTGTTATTTAGGTGCCAATATCATTTGGAGTAATCCTTAATTCGACATATGACATTAAATTCAACCTATTAGGCACAGTCTTTGCTTTAGTTGGTGTGATAGTAACATCATTTTATCAAGTGGTATGTATTTACAAGTTTGATTGAATTTGATGTACATTTAAAAAAATATTTATGTATAATCATTTGATGGATAGATTTCACTTTTTTAATTTTTTTATATCACGAGATATGGAAATATATTTAATTATAAAGTGTATGTTTATAAAATCTGCTTCATGAATAATCCTAAAGAAATATAGTTGATTTTGTACTCTTTTTAAAAGTTCCGGTAATTTTTTTTTGTGCAGTTTTAGTCTGGTTTCTGATTTTATTATATGTGCAAAATGGTGACTGCCAGCAAATTGCTAAAAAACTTAATTTTTGATTATTCTTTTAAGATTTTTTCTTGCCAGTACAACTTCACAAAACATTATTTAAGATGCATTATGAGAAATCTGATGTGTAATAAAATCCATCAATATCAGAAATAATATTCAGAGTATTAAAAAAAAAACATAGCCAACTTTATAAAGATCTTAATTTTCTGTATATTTTTATTAGAATCAAAAGTTTTTGAATATAAAATGCTGCATCATATTTTAATTCATCTTACACTTATTCAGGTCTTGAGGGGAAAAGTATTGTAATTTTAACCATTTTATTTGTTCTTTTTTTTTAAACTGTACAGTAGAACATGAGAGAAAAAAATAGGCAAATATGTGATAAATTTCTTTTTAAGTGCAATAAACATTTTGTATCTATTTTTTTCAATTTCTGATGTTCTAACATTTCTAATGAAAAATATCTTGGGTATATAATTTCCAATTGAACCAAGATGAAATATCATTAACAGATTCCAAGTTATTAAAAATATGTCTATATTTATAGAAAATGACAAGAAAAATCATAGGCCTACATTCTTCTTATTTTGAAAAGCATAACTAAACGTTTAAATAACTTACATTATAATGGACAATGTTGTACATTTTTTACTACACATTGTATATGTGTGTCTTAATAATTTTTTTTAAAGCACATTTTGAATTTTTAGTGCCAGTCTGATTTTTTTCCCTCTTAATCATTATGATCTTATTGTATGTTAATACAAACCTGAACTTGTATGCGTGGAAATCCTGCTTTCATTTAATTTGGTAGTACCATAAGAGTACTTCCATGTTTTAATGTTCAAATCTTTAGTCAATGAACAAGTTAAGTTGATAGTACTGTGAAAGCTACATGGTGTATTGTTATATCCAGTTAAATGTCCTGAATATGATCTGAAAACTGATGTATTTTAACGGAATTCAGTCAAGCATCAGTAATTTCTATCTGTATAGTAAAACTGTTAATTAAAAACTTGTTTAATTTTATGAAGTTTTTTTATGTTACTTTAAGAATGTGTTATGTCATTTACCATTGTATTGGCCCCTCATAGCTTTTGCACGCTGTCCATTTCAATTGTCATTGACCGTAGTTTTTGAATTGATCATATTATATTCCAAAATAATGAAAGAAGAATGCGTATTTGATAATGAATATAAATATATGTGTGAATATATTTTTTTAATGCTGAACTTCATTTATGTTGTTGAGAATTGCAGTTTAAGTGGTAATTTTTACTATCAACCTATTTTTAAATTGCTTCAGATTTTTCATTTGTATTTCTACTTACTTTAGCTTATGCAATTTTTTAAAAAACATTGTAAATGTTTTCTGTGTGTCATTTGCTTTAAAATTTATCTTAAAAGATTATGATCTTCTGTGTTGTAGTGACAAATTTTTCAGTGGGGGAACGCTAAAAATTCCAACATTTTATGTACACTTTTTTTTTTTTTTTTTGAAAATAACATGTAGAAGTGTTACAGAAACCTTTGTTTCTAACTGAATTTGGTTTAAAATTCTCTTAATTATAACCACCTTAAAGTAAGGTTTTCCCCATTTAATTTAAATTCATAACATAATTTAATGCTAAATAAAAAACAGTTATTACAAACACCATACATATGTATTCATCTTTATTCCGTTTAAACTTTAAAAATATATTTACAAAACTTCAACAAAAATGTTTTCATTCACGACGTTATCAATGTTTTCAGTCAAATATGCATGCAGCAGCAGCAAGAAATGATACTGCACACAGAACTTCTACTTTTTAACCAACTTTAAATGAACAAAAAAATTTTACAGTACATGAAAATTCTGCAATTAATAAAAAACCGCAAAATTGACGAAAAAATGGGTTTTTATCGAAAAACCAGTGGGGGTACGCCGTTCCCTTCGTACCCCCTCCACTACCCCCTGATGATCTTCCAGATATTGCCTTGTTTGGGTACTTATCTCTCTGCTCCAATGCAGCCAAAATGCTCAAGCTAGATGCCTAGTACTGCATCCCGACATCATTAATACTGCAATTTTTCTCTAACTTCATAATATAAGGTTGTTGTATTTGATGCACTTCTCCATATTTACCAGGCTTTTTAACAAGCAGCCATGCCAACATGTATGCTTGTTAAGAAGTGCTATTGAACTAAAAGAAATATGCCCTAATCCTGGGTGGTGTCAGTGGGGGGTCCAGGGCTCCCCGTCGGGGAAAATTTTTGTACCCCGTTCATGTAACAGGGTATTCAACTAGTAGATAAATAAAGATCTGATGAAAATTTGAGACCAATTTCATTACACTCTTTCCTCCAGACAGTAAATCTTGCCCCCCCCCCCCCGTCGGACAGACACTAGCACCATTCCTGGCCTTAATTTGTAATTATCATATGGCTTTTTTTTATTTGTTTGAAATATGTATATTAAGTATATTAAAATTTTTTTGGAAAAGATTAGTTTTCAACATTTTATATTTGCACAAAGCAGAATTTAATGAAGTGAAATTTCCATTTTTAGTGGGTTGGAGAAAAACAAAAAGAATTTCAAGTTAATTCAATGCAGCTGCTGTACTATCAAGCTCCACTTTCAGCAATGCTTCTCTTATTCTGTGTTCCTTTTGTGGAACCTCCTTGGGCATCGGATGGCTTTTTTTACAGAAGTTGGTCACTAACTGATATGGTGAGCTTGCATCATTTATGTTGCAATATTTTTAAAGTACTTTTTGCTATCATGCAATAAATACTGTGAATATGGTGTGATTATTTGTATTTAAGAAAATGAATTTTTTTAATGATTAAATCATTTATGTCATGGTTGGTGTATTTTGAAGTTTTCATTTTTAAATTCTGATGTTGTTCGATAAATGCATCAAATGAAATAAACATGCATTCATAATGTATGTTTTTCTTTCCTACCTTAAGGGAGTATACTTTTCTTTAAATCACTCAGATTACTTAAGAATGAAGGATAAAGAATTATTAAGATATTGCTTTATATATATTATAAAGTTATATACAAGTATCTACCAAACAGAATGCAGAAAAATTCATAAAAAAAACATTGATAATGTTTAAAGATAGATAAACAAAGGATATTGCAATGAAAAGCAAGAAAAAATAGCATAGTGAATCTATACTTATAAAAGGCAATGTTTGTGTGTCTGTGATGTCCAGACAAATCTATCGCACTTACAGCCATGAAATTTGGCACACAGGTAGTCGTAATGATGACTGAATGCACTTTGAAGCTGGAATTTTAAAATTTAATCTAGAAAATTTTTTATTTCATGTTTTGGGTGATTTTTCGCACTAATTTCTCAATAGCATGATTTTGAATAATTGTACGAAAAAAATAGATACACCATCGGGAAGAGCAATCGATTTCTGTTCTAATGAAGTTTGTTTCGTATGTCTAACGTAATTTACTAAAGTTTGAGAAATTTTTGAAAAATAGTCACTTTTATGGTAATTTTCAATTCAGATTTCTTAAAATTCTCGCGTCCGACATTCTAATAACGCTATCGTTTTCATTTTTTTTTCAGCTTATGTCTGGCACGCTTCTGTCGGATTTAAAACTAGAACAATTAAAATATCTTTTTCCCCTTTTTTCTAAATCGATTTTTTCCTGATCAGTTCAAAGAGATTTTTCTCTAGCAAACATTCTCCCGCAGAAGTTTCTCCGGAGCCTTCCCAACATACATTGTCACAATTTCATTGGCTGACGGTGCAGAGCGCATGATACGTCATAACCTTCAACTGAATGACTTCGATTATTATTTTCGGCAGTGTTTTAATGTGTTTATTTGTCTCGCATATTTTTCTTGCTGTATAATAATCATTTTCATGTTGCAATTTTTTAATATTGTTCGGATTAACGTACTCTGTATTATTTTTCTACAGTTAAAATGTCATTATAGCGAAGAAAAATAAGCAGGAAAATCAATAATATGTATCTTTTGTTTTGATTTGATTTTCAAAACTTTTTCGGACATTGTTTTTTTGAAGTCCTGATTCTACAGGCAACTCCGTGCACATACTGCTAGTGTTTTATAATTAAAGAGTATCTTCATGATGTTTTATCACCAAGTAGGTATACAACAGTCTATTTTTGCTCCATAATGATCATCATAATTATCAGTCATGATAATAAAAGAAGAAATATATTGCATTAAAAACAATGTAGTCATGCTTTAGAGTTAAAGAAAGTGTACGTGATATTTTATCACCTAGAGGGAATGCATACTTAGCAGTTTTCTGTTCCATAATAATGAGATCATCTATCAGTTTGTCTTAGAGTGATACCTAAAGATGCTGTGCAGAGACTTCCTGGAGATTTACAGCAGAAAGTTAGAATTATGAAATTCTCTCTTGTCTCTCAGAAATCTCCTGGTTGATATCTGGAGAACACAGTGGACATTCCAGTCACTCGGCATGTTTAACATTTTAATGTCTGTAAACAATCTTAATAGGTTTATTTTTTATAGGTTTAATTGTGGTGGCTTGAAATATTGTATCGCACCTAAGATTAATTCCTAATATTCATTCAAAAGACAACCTTCATAATATTAGAATTTATTGAATCATTATATGAAAATAGGATTCAACTACATTTTAAAAAAAATAGATGGAAAGCAGAGGGCAGAACATTATACCTTCTGCTATATTTGTACAACTGAAGCTCATTTGTGGCTATTAACCATCGTGCCACCCTTTATGAACACACAACCACTATATGATTGGCTTTTCTTAAAATGTATTTTGGAGGTGATTCCCTCTTTTTTGTCAATATGGGAAACATTTCCTGGTGTGTTTAGGAAGAACCTGAACTTAGCTGTAAAAATTTAACTATATATTTGTTATTACGCCATGTGCCATCTTTCACTTGAAAGAAAGGAGGCACAAATGATGGCACAGGCTACTTGGATTAAAATAATTTAATTTATGGTCAATTATTTACCATAAGCAGCTACAAATTCATAAATGTGAAGAAGTACGCTTGTGTAACTCAATCACATTTGAACATGAACTATACAAAAGATCACAAAGCTCACTAGGCTTCACTGAGTTGAATAGCTCGACGAACTTTAAAACTGAACTTCAGAGCAGTTGTCTGCCTTTTATAGTGTGGAGAGTTGAGAGATCGAACTTTCTGGAAGTTTCCCTGTATTTCAAGAACAAAGCTTTGCCGAGTCTTGAGACCTCGCACTTCCCAAACAAGCATTTGGTACCAAATTCAGTTGCTGAAAACATTGCTAAGTCCCAAAATCGCTGCAACAATATTTTTCCCTATTGAAAGCAATGCTCATACTAGTTCATTTGTCTTGCAGTCTGTTGAAAATTTTGCTATGCTAACCACTTTCGGCGACCAGCATATAATTTCATCTGACTCTCTTATGCATACTTTGATATTCATGGTTCCCTTAACAAAATAATTTTAAACTTCAAATTGCAATAGACATTTAGCCCATGTTTTTTCATAGCCTTGCACTTGTTCTGTTTTTTGTCTACATGAACGTCCCTAATGGAATCAAGTAACTGTTCGTGGCAAGTAACATCTAATTATACATAATAGATGCAAATTTTAATTTTACAAATTTGATTTCAACATCAAAATAGCATGGCACATTTTATGTCCATTAACATGTTAATTGGCTTAAACCATGCTTGATACGATGAATTAAAACATAACAAGCATAAACGTTCAGTTTACTCTATTATTTCCTTATATACTTACTGTCTTGAGGACTTTCTGTACAGATTTCACAGAAAAATTGATCAAATAAAAAAAAAGTAAAATCTAATAGGATATCATCTTAGCTTTCAACAATGGAAGAGAAAACGCAATTAAATATTTGTTTAAACAATGAAAACTGCTTGAATTTCATTGTAACAATGGCAAGTATTGTTGTAAATTATGCCCAAAAATATTTTTTTTAATTTATTAAAATTAGAGAAAAAATCATGTAAGAAATTAATTGATATCATTGAAAAAATATTTTTTAAATTTTCAGATGGTATAAAAATAATTTTTGTGCTGTAATATTTTCGGAAGTTATTAAGGAAAAACATTAGAATTTCACTTAATTATTAATTCATTAAAATTCCAATTCAAATTTTTTTCAAAAATGCTCCGAGTTGCAAATTCCCACCCTACAATGTATGTTTGTGCCAAATTTAAGTCTATCGGTTTGTCCTGTAGACCGCCAACGCACACATTCTGCTTTATTATTTGTAGCGATTAAATTTATTGAAAATGTGACACAATATGTTTCAGATTAAAATATGTGACACGATATGTTTCAGATTAAAATAAGTCTCTTGTGTTCAAAATGTCTGATTAATTAGAAATTAATTTTTTCTTTCCTTCCCAACATGACATCATAGGGGTTTTTTTTTTTTATTTCTTTTATGTCCACCATGTTTTAGATTAGTTAAAATTGTTATTTAATGTTTTTTCCAGATGCTGGTGTTATTATCTGGAGTCATTGCATTTTTAGTCAATGTTTCTATATACTGGATTATTGGGAATACATCTGCTGTTACGTATCCTTCCAAGACATACGTATAAATGAATAAGTCCTAAATGGAAATGTTGATATAATTGTTATTAATAATGGAAATATTAATAAATATTGATTTATACATATATTTCTGAATTGAGAGATAAAATTGTGTATATATATATATATATTATTTGAATAATGCATAGAACTAAAAAGATTTTTTAAAATTTAAAATTTTAAAAAATTATATCCTCAAAAGTTTCTTTTTTAAACTTTAATAGCAGATCATTGTTTAGTGTTAATTTTAGCACCTTTGTTGTTGGCATATTATATTTTACTTAAATAAAAAAAATTAAAATGACAACTTTTTTAAAAAACATTAACTACAATATTTATTTGAAATTCACAAATTTATATCTTGTGTGAAATTCCATGATTTATATTTTCTGATCTTCTATCAGTATTTTAATCTATTTTTTTCGGTATTTTGATCTATTTTCTTTCAAATGAAAACTAAAAACACCTTTTTAACCTTCTAAAGTGTTTGAAAATAACTTTTTAATTTTTCATGCTCAGTTCAAAAGTAGATAATTCATATTTACAGGGGTCGATCAAGTTTTTTTTTTAGAGGTCCATTTTTGTGGGGGGAAATTGTTTTTGTGAAAAATAAAAATATTTTTGTGAAGAAAATTTTTATCATGTAATAACCTTCAATTTTAGCAGTCATATTTCTATATTTTATGTTTAATATCAAAAGTGTTTCATTGAACCAAATATATGCAGTAATATGATATAATATTGAAAAAAAAATATTCGTATATATATTTTGTACAATGCCTCATTCAAAAATTTTTAAAAGAGAAGTCAGATTAAAAAAAATAATAGTGGTTTATTGTTAAAAGTATGTTGGAACTTTCTGTTAACAAAACAATTATGCAGAAATGCATCTTCACTTTTAAAATCAATTTGATATAGAAAATTAAGGATACCTAATACTGGGCAAATTTTCGAGAATCGTTGTTTAGTTGTGGAAAAATTTTAAAAAGGAATCGTCTTTATAAAATGAAATTTTGTGAAACGGCCGTTTTTACAAATTTGAATTTTGTGAAGGGGCCGTTTTTATGAAGCGGAATTTTGTGAGGGGGGTCGTAAAACGGCCCCAATTTTCTCCTGGATCGACCCATGGTTTATGTGTATAATTTCTTAAACTACCATGTATAATATTGTAAAAAGTTCATAAATTTGTTTAAATACAATAAAAATCCAATTAATCATTTTAAAAGCTATTTTTTAGATTTTAAAGGTATTAGATCAAAATAGCTAAACACTCAGAGGGTTAAAGCTGTTTCCTTTTTAAAACTTTTTCTTCAATTTAGGGAAAGCTTAAAATTATATTTCTTAATCATCATGTGTTAGATATAATGTTGTTGGTCAGCTAAAGTTTTGTTTAACATTGCTTGGAGGATATCTTCTTTTTCTGGAGCCTGTCTTGCCCATACAATTTCTGGGCATCTTGATCACTATATTTGGTGTATCTTTGTATGCCTATTTTAAGGTTTGTTTTTAACATTTATTTTTCAGTAAAAATTAATAAGAAATTTTGTTTTATTATCAAACTTTTATAAAGAAGTTTTATTTCTAATTACCTTCTAATTAATTGTTAATTACTTTACTATTTATTATTATTTTTATTATCTTTTCATAGCATCAAGACTGAAATCCTTGCCATTTACTGCTCAGAAGTGAGATTGAATTCAATATTGTACCATATTAAAAGTATCTCGAAAAGTTTTGTTATTTAGAAATAGTTTTGTATGAAAAATATGAGATTTGTATAGTTATTTATTAATTTTGTATATTCTCTACAATTGTTTGTATATTTTGATTAAAGTTGTTATAAAACATTTCTGTTTATTAATGTTAGTCTGAATTAGACACTATTAGAACACATTTTTATGCTTTTGTGAAATTATTTTGAAAAGTTATTGATTGTTTCAAAAGGTGGTAAGTTATTTATCATAACTATAATGCAAGAATTTAATTATTAATGAGACTTAAGATTTGGTCATGATAATTTTAGATTTTACCTTATAACTTGCAACATAACATCAATAAATGCTAGCATGTTCCATGCAACATGTTTTTTCTTATAAAAGTATCATTAATTATGTATTTACTTTGCATTAGTGAGAAGAGGGAATAAAAATTCTGTTACAGTCTGCTATTTATATTTCATTTTTTATAATTTTGTTTAGATTAGTTATGGGTAAGTGAGTTCACTCTTGAAATGTTTATTCTGACATTTTACATAGAAAATGTTTTGCTCATTTAAGAAAACTATTTTCTCTCAAGAGAATCCTTTTCATGATCATGAAAAGCAAAGTTTTATAAAATAGATAAACCTTCCATCTATTTCTGTTTCTAATCCTAAACAATTTTTTCTGTACATATTTGAAATTTTATGTTATTTTTTATTTGTTGATTATTTTTGCTTTGATGTCACAGTTATAAGATTCTTTGAATAAGAATTGAATGAATCAGTTCTCTCTGTTGGGGGTGGAATTTTAGAACATTCTCTGTTTTTGTCCATGCATATAATGTTTTGCTTTTAAAGTGGGCTATTTGATTCATCTCGAATTAAAATGGAAATTTTGAACATGAGAAGGAAGAAACAATCATCAAGGTCAAAGCTGATGAAAATTGGAAGATGCTAGTAAAGTGGGATGTTTTGTGTCTGTCGATTTTCTTCCACTGTTTTTCTTCTAATTATGGAGTGATTAGAAGAAAATTTATTAAAACTTATAGAAATTTATAAAACCTAATCGTTGCATGGGACCTGAAACATATTTTTACATAAATTCCAAAAAATATTTAAAAGAAGGTGCCTGGAAGGAAATGGTAAAATTAACAAATCATTGGTCCAACGTTACTATGTTCTAATGGGACACATTTTAAAAAATCGTAATCAAAAAATCTAAAAGAAACCAAAATGTTATGGTAACAAAATCAAAATGAAACCCAAAATCTGTAATTGGAAATCAAAAAAAATAAATTCCTAGACTGCAAGGTTGTCAATCAAAGCTTAAGAATTCACTAAAATTATATGTACCATAATAATGTATTGTTGAAGTCTAGAAGGCTGAATGTCCAATAGCTTACTACATTATGTGTAAATACCAAACTTTTCAAAATGTAGTTATTTTCTTTTGAAATTAAAACGAAAGTATTATTCATCTGATATGATTTCATAGCATAATCAGAGGTAGGGGGCTGCTTATGACGATGCCATAAGTGCTTATTTGATACGATCCTAACAGTAAAAGAGTAATGAAAGCTAATTTTGTTTATTTTTCAATTTATTTATTTTAGTTTCTCATAACAAAACGTTTTTTAAATGAAAAAGGTTATATTTAAAAGTCAAGTTTTGTCTTATGACTTAGTGATCCGAAACTACGCTGCAATATTTGATTGGAAAGACCCATTTTGTTTATAACGTGAACAGGACTTTCCCCTCTCCTCAAATGTACTCGCTTGTCTGATGTGAAAGTCAAAGTGGAAGTACTACTGTGTTAATTATACGGTGTCCACACTTATCATGGTCTAATAAGCATTTTCCATTAGAGATATAAATATAGTTCCAATTGGAAAAAATACTTTAATGAAGGGAGAATGATATATATATATATATATTTTGAGTCAATAAATATATTCCTGAAAAGTTAAAATTCTAATTTTTTTTTATACAGTCCCTATCATATTTTGTAAAAAATTCTTACATACAATATTTAAACGATTTTCACTTTTCTGCGACTAAACCGACCGCATTATGGAGCTTTGAATAAGTTGAGACTAATTTACACCATTTCAATAGTCCTCAAGATGATCCACCAATCCGACGCAACACATGCTCCAGAAGTCCTCTGATTGGTTTGAAATTAGAAATCTAAAGCTCTATAATTAGATTCTTTTAATCACAGAAGAGTGGAACTTTTTTTAAAAAAATTTAATGTTTGAGTATTATTTTACGAATATGACTGATAGGACCATCTACAAAATTAGAATTTGTAACTTTTAGAAATATATTTATTGACTAAATATATATATATATATAATTTTCTTCCTTGCTTAAAGTATTTTCCAATTTGAACTATATGTCTATCTCTAACTAGTAGAAATCAGCTGTTGGGCCAATGATAAGTAGAACTCTGTGTATATAGTTTCTACATAGAGAAGGAGATATATACTTGGGACTCCCTCTTCAGATTTCAGTTCATGTCCCAATCAGTGGATCTCCAGCTCAGAACAAGCAGTGCTACAAAAATTTTCGTTGGTACTGGGTTTTGAAAATGTTCAAATCCAGTGTAATGCGACGCATTTTTTATCAAAAGCTTAACTAACCGCATGCTCGAACCTGATTTCGGATACCTGAAAAATCCGAGATGGGAGGGGAGAAGATTGTAGCCTTTTTTTTTAAAGATTTTTTTCAAATAATTTGTTTTGCATTTTGAAATGTGCATTAAATATAATTTTAAGAATACTTGTATCTTCCATACATTGTATTTACATAATATATTATGAAGATTTTAATTTAACATTGATGATTTAAAAAAAATATGCTCTTAGCCGAAATTTTATCATATATAGATTGTAAAATATAAAAATAGCGGACGAGAATCGAAAAAATATTCTACTCAGCAAGCATAATAAACTCTTTAAGTGATCATAAACAAATCCCAGATTGAATATCAAAATCTAATTATCTTGTAGAAGATCGCAAGGGTGCCTCCTTGAGGATATGTGTGCCTCAAATTCTGCACTTGAACTTGAACTTAATGATAGAGTTATGGATTTAAGCAACAAAGTTATAATCTCTAGTTCCAAACTAGTCACAGAATAATTGTTCCAAAAAAATGACTCCATAATGAGACAGTCAGTCCAAAAAAAGTACTGTCAAACTGTCCATGCAGATAAAGTCTGAAATTGACGGACGTTATATTTACCATGAAGCTGTTGAGACGGACGTCGAAAAAACAAAGAGCACAGAGAAAACGCACACACGATGCCAAAAGGACGCGGCTAAGAAATATCAAAATACTTGAGGCTTGAAGAAGATTGGGTCGATTTTCTTTGTTGGAAAGACATGAGATAGAAGGCAAGTAATGTTAGGTTGCAACGATGTTCAATTTGTTCCAGAATAACCTTGATGCATCTTTGTAATTTTGCGATGTGAGAAATATACTATTATTTTATTACAGACAATGCACAAAGGGTCGGGTGAAGGTTGAATCTATGAAGCAGACCTGGGGTTATGATAGTTTGCTAATTATGCGTGCAATTAGTCTGTCCTGCACTCTGTTTTACTAATTTAGAGATGGTTATAATGTCTGGAACATTTCCAATCATTGCTTGGTATTTGCTTCTACGGTAAGTTTGGCGTTATTTGATTGACTGTTTTCTTAGTTGGAAATAATGTCCTCTGAGTAAGCGACTTCTATAAAATGGGTGTGGAACAGTAACGGCTTTTGCAAAAGAGTCTGCTTTTCATTCCAAAAGATCCGAACGGACACCAGGAACCCATAAGAGGGAAATATTTTTGATCTATACTTTTTTGACATGAATATTTTTGAAGCTAGATCGTTGAAATGACCTGAATGTGAAAGGTTATGTTTTGGAAGTGAAGATAGTGCCAATAACCGTCTGATAGGATTAAAATATCCTTTTCATGAACTGCTAATATCCAATGCTTGGCACTGCCAAGACCTGCTGACAGAAACGGAATTTAGGGATGAATACGATAAGAGAATTGTTGGATATTAGATAGACCAAAGCAATTGACGTAAAATAGTGTGATTTTCGACCATCAGTAGGCCAATAATGAAATGGATTTGGAAAAAGCTTTGATGCATTAGTGAAGTAAGTAGCGATTATTAATGGGATTCTTTGTTTGAAACGAAAAAAGTCTTAAGAAAAAATTTGCACAGTTTAGGGTTGATCATAAGAACTGGGAGGTGTATATTACATGGTCTGGGAATGATATAAGATTATGAAATGTGATTCCAAGGGGATTCTGATCTTTTCAATCGAGCTGAAATTTGATTCATCATTAGTAAGGACAGGAGAAGGGATGAGTCGATCTGTTTGATAAAAAAATTGATTGCTAAACGTCTTATTTTTGCTGACATTATTTCTCGCCCTTGCTACTTTAATAAAATAATGTTTGAGTCCAGATTGGTCCAGGCTGCTCTGGAAGAGTTCGTCTGTTTGAAATGATTAATTACAAGATTTGAGGTGAGTTTCGGAGAATTTATTAATGATGGGCAACTGTAGTAAAAAAAGTAAGATGCTGCTTATTAGCGATAAGTGGATAAGATGTTTGGTCTTTAAATGGCCGTTTTTATACTAAAATTTTAAGACCGTTAATTTTTTTAAGTGCCTTGTAGCTCGTAAATTTCTAAGTATGCAGTCCATTTTGATTATCTTAGTAAACTGGATTCCCAAGATATTTTAGCGATCTCACCCATGGTGGAATACCCAGCATAAGTTATCGCGGAAGAGAGACGAAATTTTATATTTGATAGATCTATTGAGATAGCTTTGTCTGGACGAGGTGCTAGCTTTCATATGAGCTACCATTTTATATGTTTTTCCATAGTGTTTTGAATTTTATTTTGATATAGGTCAATAGAAGGTGAGAACAGTATATGTACATTATTCAGCAAAAATAAACATTCAACATTTTCGTCCAAAGTCCAAAAAAAATCATTAAAAAAATGACAAAAAGAATTGGAGAGAGGACGCTTACCTGGGGCAGACCTTAAAAGAATGTTTGTATTAGAAAGATTGTTTCTTGCCATTTAATTTGAAATGATCTTTCCTGCAGAAAGTGGTATCTATTTAGCAAGCATTTACTGTAATACCCAGTTCAAGACATTTGTAGATAAATTCGTCAATATGCGTAAGCAGAATCATAAGCACTTTTAATATCGAGACTTACACCAACAAAAAAATTTTTCTTTTGTGGGCCTCAGAAATTGGCATTGTAGAAAAAAAATTTTGTAAATCGGGCTGATGATTATCTCAATTGAAGGAATCCATGTTGGATTTAATTCAATTTTTTCTGACAAGTGAGTGTAATTTGTACATCGATCGCTAAAATACGTTTGCAAAATCTTTGTAAAAGACTGAAGTATAAGGGCTATTGGTCTATAGGAAGTAATTTAGTTTTATCTTTGTTGGTTTAGGGAATTGGAAGAATAATAAAGGTGTTTCCAGTTTTGGAAGAACAGAAAATCAAGTTGCTGTTGAAACATGAAAAGAATTTTGTAAAGCAAGGGATGCATCGTCAAGATTTTTTTTGAACCAGATTGCTTGGTATATTATCAGTCTGGTGTGGATAGTTCTCTGTATTGCCTGTTTGAGTTCCCAAAAATTCAATATTTCTATTTAAGAATCATTGTCACTGCATATCAATAATAGAGCTGAACTTCAGTACTCTGAATTGAGAAATGTTTTGCAAATAAGTCACTTTGTGTCTTCGATTGGGTTACATACCGGTTATTATGGAAAATGATATCATGAATTTTTTTAACATTTGGTCGAATAGATAATTGGAAATTTGAAGAATTTTGTTGGAAATTTATGTGTATCAGTAATGTCTTTGGCCCTTTAAAGGAGAATTTGAATTTACTTCTATATTTTTTATAATGATCCATTTCTGAACTCGAAATGGTACTCCTGGCTTTTTTCCATGTCATACTTTTTTTTTTAGACGGCTGAAGTTATGGTAGACATTCACTCAGGGATAATCTTTTGTTTCAGGAATTTTATTTGTAGTATGATTGCTAATGGTCAGGGGAATTTGGCTTGTAATTGCTTATCTATTGTTGGCTGGTCAGTTGAGCTAAATATTTCTATTGATTTTTTCGATAATTGTAGATTCCAATTTGATAGTTTTGCATATTTCTGCATGTGTTCTGGAGTGTGTCCAAGAAATGACAATAGGGATATGGGATCACTTTCAAATGAACTAATCAAAACATAACATTCAGTCTCATTAGAAATGGAAGCAGAGCATGTAAGATCTATTATAGTATGATATAGCTAATGATATGAGTTGGGGTGGAGGTATAGAGGTAAAGTTCGAATTATTGAGCAGTCAACAAAATCCTCACTAAATGACGATTGAGGAGTTCCCCCAGTAAGAGGTGGTGGGAGGTTGAAATTCCAAAATAAAGGTCGAGGTGTAGCTGAAGGTATTGAGGAACGTGTTTAATGGGGCTTGATATAAAACCATGTGGTGCATAAATGTTAATAACAGTGAGACCCTTTGGTTTTAGAATGGACTTCAACAGCCAGGTTTCAAGATTTGGATATCCTCTTTGGTTCTATAAACCACTCTTCCAGAAAGCTTTTTCGGATAAATTAGTAAACCCGCCATGAGTCTATTAGCTTGACAAATGTCGGAAAAGATTTTGTTTGGATGCGAAAGATTGTCGTCTGCTTTAGAAAGGTTTCCTGGAAAACGTAGAAGCTGGAGTAGAAAAGGGAGGTTATGAAGCCAAATTTGTTTGTTTTAATACTAGGCATCATCATTGCACGAATGACATGAGAAAATGAAATAGAAAAATTAAGGAAGGAAAAAACTGCTTCCATGGACACAAAAGTGATGACAGAAAAACAGAAGAAGAAACGACTGAAAAAAGGAACAAGTGAATAAGAAATGCAGTAATGCGGTGAACAAGAGAAAAGATAAGGAAAAACCTAAATTTTGGACAAGACAAACAAAACAAAACGCCAACAAAGACATTAGCACTGAGGCATTGCTCAGTTCCTGCTGAACCCCGGCATCCCAAATTGAGTGGAGTTAGAACATTTGGGCAAATTACTAAGAGCTTCTTTTTGCGAACTGGAAGAACCTGTTAACACACTGGTGATTATTTTGCAGAAATTTTGCAAATACAGTCCATAGGATTTTTATAGACATATCTGCAAAGATTGCCATCTGCCGTTCGAACCTGTCATTTATAGTTGAAGGAGAGTTTCGAATTTATTTGAGGTGTCTTCGATATTTGTAACTGCTGCATTGCCGTTTCAGAGTATTTAGCTTTATTTTTGCTGAAAAATACGTCTCGCTTCACCCAGTTGTGATGTGGTTTCGACATTTTAATTCCAGTATTTTTTGTTCCCGTTATATAAGAGAGGGACCAGATGTGGATTAGCATTACTGAGAGACCATTGCAATTAATGCATTTCAGGTTGTTGTACAGGCCGATGTGGGCGCCCCATAAAGATAAACATGATTGTCTTGTCTGCATATCTTCGTGATGGATGCAAAGAAAAACATTTGTTACATTGCCTGGGCCGGTCTATGAATTTCTGTAGCGTTGATGACGAACAAATTTTGACGTCCTCTTGTACTGTTCAGTTGTACAAGAATGGTGATTAGGACAGAGCATTTCTAGGTGAATTTTGTTAAAAATCGTCGCATTTCCCACTACAATGACGAAATCAATTTGTTCCTCTATTTCCACGCCAATTTCTTCAAAGGGGTAGATGTGGGTATATCAATATCAGAAATCACGGATAGCATTTTCCTAAAGATATCGGTAGCAACCTATACTCATAAATTTTTTCAATGAGAGTTAATTGTACGGCGGTGATGGGGGTCTTTCGTTGTAAATTGATATTTACCCTGTCGGTATATTTCATATTTTCAATTTGTTCATGGCGAGTTACTGATTTTTTACAAGTCTTGAATCAGAAATGGATTTGACTGAGGCATTTTTAGGTTGTTCAGCATTAGCGATGAATTATGTTTATTTCTGTCGTAGGTGTGACTTCCCAGGCGCATAACAAGATTCGTTAAGTTAGACTTTATAGAACATGTTGTTTGAAATGTCAGCCATACTGACTTGTTGGATAGTTCAAAGAATGGCATAATCCGAGTTCACAATGGTAAAGTACAGTGCGTTTTAATTTTAGGAAGAAAACAACACGGGAAACAGATAATGTAACCTGTTTATCAAATGGAAAAAGCAAAAGGCAAAAGTAAAAGAAACCACCTGAGACGAAGCACAAATTGGAGAAAACGAAGCGCGAAAAACACAAACCACTCACACCACCTTCCCTCAAGTTAATCACTCGGCAAACTCAATTCTGCACTTGATTACGTAATCGGAATCAACATCTGCCGGCATTTATAAATAAAAAAGGAAAAGAAAGTAGACTTACTAATCTTCTGGAGTACACCTCCGAGCTTTTTTTCTTATGATTCTGTCCTTACCTTTATTTATTTATTTTTTTTTTTTTTGGTTCTCACTTACGCTTTAAGAACCCCCCATAAAATAAGTCCTTACATCAAAAAAGTACTGGTATATTGTTTTTTTCCTTCTACGCCCCTGCCGGAGGCAGAACGTGCACTCCTCAGAAATAAATTGTCCGCGTGAATGAACGGGAGCGGCAGATAAACTCTTGATTAAAATTCATTTTCTAATTTTACCGAGTTACTTAGAGCTTTCCGTACTTGAATGTCAGATAATCGAGAGTTTATTGTATTAATTTTCGCTTAGCGAGCCATGTAATAATGAATTTTTGAAGTTCTCAAGGAGGTCCTTAGTTTGCAGAAACCTCTAATAATAATTACTGATCCCTCATTATTTAAGTTTTATTGAATAATATTTTAGAAAATAATTAAAATCACTGTCTTGAATGATTCTAGCAACAGAAGACGAATATTAATCAATAAAAGACACTTTTTTTGTCAAGGCAGCGGAGGAAGTGAAACCTATAAATCAAAATTGTCAAACATTCTGTGGAAAGTGAAGGCGAAAGTCGTACCGCCAAGCGCAGTGTGTAATGATTGCAGTTTGAGTGCCTCTAAATTCAAAGGGATAAAGGATTGTTTTTTTTCCTTTTGATTTGCTGTCTGCATTCCTCAATTCCAATTTGATACTTATAGGCAAACTCTCTGTAGGCCTGTCCGTGTCTATTTTCCTTTTGATTTATTTCTGCTTCTTTACGTTTTATTACTATTCATTGTGAACCTTCGAAGTGGAAAAGTAATCAAATAGATGAAAGTAATCAATAAGATAAAAAAATAATGAAGCAGTAAAATAAATATTCCATAATGATTTTAAAAAAAATTCATATAACCTATTCAATTATCCATGCAAGTTCAATTTCTAAGTTAGGTGCATCGCATTTGAGTATCACTCTTCTTATGTTTACTAGAAACCGAAGATTGTAAAACCACCGACAGTGGCGTACATTGCAACTTTATCGGGACGAATTTGCAACATGCCGTCCTTCCTTTGTGTTACATGTGCACAAAACCCAAAAAAAATATAAAAAAAAAACGAGGAGGCTGTCTCAAGTGAAGGCTGCTGGGATTGAGGTTGTAGGCAACTGTTGACCTCAAAGTAGCTCTATGTGACTATTAACCTTACAGTCTATAGTGATCTATTAGTCTAGTGTAACTATATGATTTCATGTAAAATTCTTCGTGATTTTCACCAACTTTGCAACTCGATTGTGACTAAACCGTAATTATACCAAATTATTTTTTGTAATCTTCAATGTCTACCTTCTCAGTTAAATGAAACTAAAACCAACTATCTATGTAATTTGGTGAAGGTATAGTTGTTTAAATTTAGCGCGAAAAGCGCCGTAATTTTTCCTTTCCGACACACCAGCAGACCACTATGGAGAGACATAAATCTACGTAAAAAAATGAATTACAAGAAAAACATTTTATTAATAAAGCACCGTCGTATTTGACGCCCTTATTTTGTTACTGGATAACGAAATCACGCTTGTTCACCACTGTCTTAGTTAATGTATCAGTAATTTACCGACACAGTGAAACATTCGAAATAATAGTGATTGAGCTAACATCGCAGCTCTTCTTAGTTATAAAATTATTTTCCTGCATATCTGATTTTGACGCCCCTTTCAAAGTGTTTAGGTACACCACTGCTTCCCGAGTCGAAACGCTTTCGAAGAACTCCCCCAGTGGTGTAGTCGTAAATTAAGCAGTGCCGGAACGCTCTGACCTGGGTAATATTGTTTGGGGGGAGGGGGTAAGGAGGACACTTCACAATAAAATATATTTTACATTTAAAATGTATAATTATTTTATCTACGTATGGGAAACATGAAATTATTAAATGTCAACACTGAAACATTGCATATTTTAAAGTTTTTTTTTTTTTATCAAACATTAACATAATGCTTATTGTAGTTCAAATCGTGAAAAAAATGAACATATTACAGAATATCTTTTTAAATTTATGTTCATTTGTACTAAAATTAAGTAATGGCCAAGTAGAATCACGACATTAATAAGTATTATAGAAAATATCATAAGTTTCCGAACCAAAACATAAAATACAATTAAATATTTGCAACCTTAATACTTTTAACCCTTCCTGAAACTACTTATTAGTGGCTTATTACTGTTATTAATTTGAAATATCCATCATATTTTCGAGGGTCCTTACCCTCGAAAATATGATGGATATGTCAAATTATTATGATGGATGATTTTATGATAAAAAAATATGATGGATTAGTCAAAGATCACGCTCTTTTAAGTAAGTATCTTAATTTTTTTTTTCTTTCCTTTTGCATTTCTCGTAAAAAAAAAAAAACTGCCGAAATGGCGTTCCGGCGAGTTAAAAAATTATAAAGCAGTACCTGAACGCCGTTCCGGCTCCACTACACCCCTGAATTCCCCCCTCTGTCACTAAGTGCTCACTGACTGACAGCGGAGATCGATCTGTTCGAAGTGGATTCGCCTCTTTCCTACAGTTCGTCGTAAAAATAATTTACTAGAACACGCTTCGAAGAATGTTCTGCAAGCAAGTGTAATATGCAGCTTAAAATGAGCCGAATCTATCAATCGAACCAGCTTTACCACCTCTATCATGTAACAACCCTCATCAATTAGTGAGAATCCCAATATTGTCATATACGGCCACGCTCTCGATTTGCAGAAGAGATGACCTGTAATTATACAAGATTACACCTAAATCCTTGCTATTATATCTAAAATATATTTGAACCGAATTATATACAGGGCGTACACAAATGAAGTGACACATTTCAAAAATTAATAAAAAAAAACTAAAAATTTTGTAACTACGACTTTTTTTTTCTTTGAATGCGCAAGTTTTGTTTTTTTTTTTTTCCCAGATAGGTAACATGCCGTTTCGGTGGTCTAGGGCAGTGGTGCGCAAATTATTTTCACTGCCGACCCCTTCACTTAGTGCAAAATTTTATCGCGATCCACAGAGGGGTCGGAATCACGCCTTTTGAAGAAAAGCCTTATATATTTTATTGTCAAATAAATTTATTTGAATTTAGCTGCCCACAAAAATTTTCTTCCTCAAAGGGGTCGCGACCCACGGTTTGCGCACCACTGGTCTAGGGGGTCGTAAATTACTGGAAATCAAAAATGTGTTTAGAGCCATTATCTGAGAAAATATTAAAACTGGAAAAAAAAATAAAAGCATCTATTTGTAGGGAATTTTACGCTTTGTTAATTCACATGCAGTGTGAAAACTGAAGCGTTTTCGTGATATTCAAGAAAAACTGAAAAAAGAAACCAGAAAACACGCATCGGCTTCTGCTAATAGGTAGCCATTGCGCATGGAATTTTCTCGCCGTAACAAATTTAGAAAGGCGTAAAGCCGCGTTACCTGTCTGAAAAAAAAAAAAAACTTTTTGAGATGCGCTCTTATTACAAAAAAAAAAAAAACGTAGTTCCAACATTTTTAGTTTTTGTATTATTAATTTTTGAAATGTGTCACTTCGTTTGTGTACACCCTGTATATTAAAATTATTTTATTTTCTAATTGGTGTAATAAGTGCATTCTTGATTTCCGGACCAAAATGTAAGTATTTTATCGAATGCCCTACAGC
The DNA here is from genome assembly GCA_013235015.1 of Araneus ventricosus. NCBI lineage: Eukaryota > Metazoa > Arthropoda > Arachnida > Araneae > Araneidae > Araneus > Araneus ventricosus. Next base: position 96,546 of record BGPR01000960.1, read on the forward strand.
AGGGGTTCCCAACCTTTACTCCCTCGCTTATCCCTTTATTAATCTTTATATTTTCGCATACCCCCCACTGTCAGATCCTCCACCACCACCAACTATCCGTCTATGTAAAGAAGTTTTTATTAAGGGCTTAGGTTAGCTTAAGAGTCAAGTGACTCGAGTTAATAACATTTGCGGGACTTTTTCCATTTGACATTTTATTGTATATTTACAATAGTATTACGGGAAGGTGGTGTACCTTGGACATAAATGTACCTTGAACCTATGCCGATTTTAGTGTCATCTGTATAGATGTATAGAAAATGTTATATGTGTTTTGTACACTTGCCACCAGAGGTCCCAGTGTACCTGAACTTATTTGTCAAGGTGCTCATTTGAATGAATGAATCCTGAAAAAGGAAATTGACCCATCAAAAGTAATTTTTTTCCTGTAGAATTTTGTGTTAATAGTTCCTAAACATACATAAATTACGTTATAGTAAAATGCCTAACTTATAAAGCACAGTTTTAGCTATAATAACATGTGTTAGAAATTATGTTAAGCCTAACCTTAATTTAGTAGTCAGCCATTTTCCATGAAATGGCCAAGTGGCGTACCTTGGACCATGCCCAAGTGGTGTACCTTGGTGCATGGCCACTACATGGTCTACCACTTATGTTGTGGAAAAATGTGATTTAATGTGGAAGTTACCACATCCCATGTTGACTGGAGGATCTGAAAGGCAGCTTCGGAAATTAACATTTGGAATTGACTTGTCTAATTACAATGTTGGTTAAGCCTACTCATAGGAATGAAACTGTTGCTGTAATAATTTTATATTCGGTTTAATCTAAGACCTCATTAAGTAAAAGTGCTCATTAACATTTTTCTGTAGCTAAAATACCAATAAATGTTTATGTTCAAACTATTCGGTTAGATTTTTTAAATCTAGAAATAGCTGGTCCAAGGTACACCACCCATGGTGTACCTTGGTCCTATTTGCACTTTTTTTAAATTGTAAATAATGCACTGACACTTTTTTTAAAAAATCTACAAAAAATATATGTTGTGTATAAAGGCCTAAAATATGAAAGAAAAATTGTTTTGTTACCTTTCTTTTAGTAATTACCCAATTAAAAAGTAAACATGGGACCTAGGTACACCACCTTCCCCTAGTTCAACGCTAAAACAAATTAAACCAGTATTGTAACAATGTTGCAATAACTTTTAAAAATAGCTAAAAATTACACTCTGCAATAATCAACTATTCAAGTGGTAGTGTTATTAAATAGCAAGTATTCACTTGGAGAAATAAAATTATCTAACTTTTTTAATTTCTTATATTATCTTGTTTCCGCCATTAACAACCTTGGTTTCGTGTACCCCCAATTAATCCTTCGCGCACCCGTAGGGGTAAGCGTACCACAGGTTGGGAACCTCTGCTCTACAGTTTCATTGATAACACTTCCTTATAAGATAAACTGTACGTCTTACAAAATTTCAGAATGAAGATGAAAGGACAATTTATCTTTTCAACTGTCGATAACAATATTCTGTAAATAAAACCTGTTCATAATATTTTTTACTTTTAATAGAGACCAATAAATACTTTCGTTTCTTATACCTGTGGCAAGTTAAAGAAGTGAGCAGTTAACAACAAAATTTCGCAATTGAATTAGGTTGCATGTGATCGTGACGTAGGACTGGCAAGCCGAAGAATTCAATGACTAATTTATTTGTTTGAATTTTCTTTATATTTACACTCTATTTTCTAAGAACAGCAAAATATATGCAAATGCTTGTGCGTAGCAGTTAACAATAAAAATCATTCTGCAAAAAAAAAAAAAAAAAAAATGCTGCGCGCTCTATTTAGTAATAAATCTTGTTGGAACAACAAAAGAGGTAGCAAACTAGAACATAATTCATTATTCAATGAAAACAGGAAGTTCACCAGAAAATGTTCTAAAATCCCTCCATTTCTTGATCTATCAGGACTATTATTCTGCAACGAACATTTTCGCTCTTGATAACTTCATCAATTATTATGTCGCCTTTTTTTATATCTGATAAAAGGGTGATAAATCATAGTATCATCAACGGTAGCCAAACTGACATCTATTTAAGCTAACACTTAACACCATTTACATGTAACTATTTGTGTAGTCCTCGGACTTTCACCGTGGAAGACACAGCGGTGCCTTTAAGGAGTGGATCGGTTTTGTACGCACTGTAGTTTGACAAGTTACGATTAAGGTTTTATTTACGAGAGATGAGTATGAGTGGCAGGTCACACTTCACTTTAAGTGCAGGATTTTTCCTTTGTTTGATATTCTAGGATCTCCTGTTTGATTAATTTTTATCAACCGAATTTTCACCTTCTTTGGCGATTTTTAACTGTGAGAAACTCTGGACTGCAATAAGTAGGAGAATAAGCAAAAATTGTTTCTGTAAATTATGCCGAAATCTTCTACCCGGATATAATTACAGTAGACTCCTCTTAATGTGATCGCGGTTAATGTTATCATTCGCTTTATATTATCAAAAACCTCTGGCCCGAGCCAACGTATTCAAATGTACACAAAATTATTCGTTTAGTGTGATCACTACATCGTTTAATGTTATCACTTTTAAAGTAGAAGATTGACCGATCCCTCATTTTCAACCAGCGTTAGCGTTTTGACGTTCGTAGAATTTCTCGCTCGACTTGTAAGGAAACATCTGGGGGTCACTTGCCCCCACACATCCCGAGAATTTCGGGGTTTATTTTTCATGACCTCTCTTTGAAGGTCGTCCATTTAGCGGGCAGGGACGTGATCGTCGGTAATTGTCATTGAACCTCCTGAAAGTATGCAAAGGAAGAGTATGAAGAATGGATGTCCATTGGAGACATTCCAGTAGCTTCCACACTAACAGACTTGCAAATTTTCCAAGCTGTTCGTGAGCAAGACCAAGCAATAAAAGTTGATGATTCCGACGAGGACGAATGTGATGAAGGAAACCCTCCAACGAACGCGAAGTGAAGCAAGCCTTTGTTATTTTGAAACGCGGCGTGCAGCATCGCCAACAAATTTTAAAAAAACAATACGAGTACGGACAATATAAATGAAATGTTAAGGAATAATTGTCGTCAAGCAACAATTAATGAATTTTTTAATTGTTATTTTTGAAATAAATTATAGATATCCCTGAGGTAAGAGTTTTTCTTTTCCATTTTGTTTCTTTTCCCTTGATGTGATAAAAATATAGTTGATTTTACCCAATTCGGCTATTGTTATCAATCGGTTAGTGTTATCAAAATTCTTAAGTCCTGAAGTGAACATATTAAGCGGAGTCTACTGTATCTATAACCACACTGATACAGTAAAATAGTGGACCTGAGTACATTAAAACACGGCCTAACACTGTTTCTGTATGACGGGTTTTTTTTTTTTTTTTTTTCGATTTCTGTATTTGTCATAGATTCACATTTGGATGATTTTCAAACCCTTGTTCTTACATACAATATATATATAGTTAAATATTTTACAAACAATTAAAATTCAAATAACATTTTCAGTATATATACCTATTAAACCAATAATTAAAATTCAATATAAAAATAATGTGACCTAATTAATAATTCTGGTAAGAGTAAAGTGTCGATTGAAAATTTTTTTACAAACACGGTGGATTTCGACCATATTTAACTTAGTTTTCCATAAAGCGAGTTGTTCGAATTAAAAATTTTAAATGGCAACATATCTTTCATTTATTTTTTTAATAACAATTATTTTAAATTTTAAAAAATACCTTTCTAAAAGCACATGCATGAAATCTGATAAGACAGTTTTCAATAAATAATAATTAATGAGAATAATTAACGAGAATAATAATAATAATAATTAACGGGATTCAACTGCCTTTGAAGTTACGAAAGAAAAATTACACTACGTCTCGTACATGCGCAGTAACGAATTTAGTACAAATACTTATATTTTTTCTAATATTCATCGCATTTACTTCAAATTCTAATACACTATTTCTGTAACATATTCTCGAGTACTCTGTAAGTTTCGTATAATTTGGATTAAATCTTTGCATGTTATAAGCGAAAAACATGCGGAAAAATTTGGAATTTTTTAAAGAAACCTTTATATCTTCCTGAATACCCATGCTATGTTTACGAAAATGTATGTAAGCAATGTGCATAGCAAAAAAAAAAACTTAATGAAAGTTTCAAGTATTATCATCTTGTGAAACGGGGCGAGCCGAAATCATTTTTCGTCTTCATCAATTTCTGGTTGTTCCCCTAAATGCCCTCGTGACTGACTCTTCAGTGTAAAAAGTGTATGTAAAATGTTTACGATACTTGTATTACGATTGTATGTCAAACGATTATCCACAAACGATTTCGAACCGTTTCGTATCAAATGCAAATTTCTCCCATTTTACGAAACGGTCCTTAATTTTTTTTTGTATGCATGTAAGTGCAAAAAAAAAAAAAGACCACACTGAGCGAATTTGGAAACATAAAAAAAAATCCTAGGAATGATGTTCTGAAATTTAAAAAAAACAGTTGATTTTAATTTGAATAATTTCAAATACACATGACTTTTGTAACTCAAATGAAAGCTCGAAATTAAAATATCCTAAAAATTAAGCAAAAAAAAAAAAATCTCCAGGCGCCTATGCAGTTCTCTACTTTACCTGTTTGATAAAACGGGTGTGGTTTTACGATTATTAATTTACAATACAAGGACAAAGAGGTAATTAAATATTCAATACCGGAAACAAAATCTCAAGCGCTTGATCCGTGCATTTGGAAATGAGGAATCTACAGAAAAATTAGTAGATCTTCGATTATGGGGGGACGATGTCTTACTCTTTACGAAAAAAAATAAACTATTATGTTAAAGTTGGTTTAGTAGAAGAAATTTCTCCAGAAATTTTGAAGAAAAAGACAGAAGATAAAGAGCAAGCAAATGTACCGAAAATACGAAAAAAAAGCATGGAAACAATTCGTTACATTTGGTCGAATTCGAGCAATGATAAAAAACGTCGACGAGAACTGAATCGAGGTTGATTACCCCACAGATCAGGACATATTTGACGACTGCCATGATCAAAATGAACCCAAGATGATGACGATAACAAATTAAATTTAAAACTATCTAGAAAACAAGCAGTAGGGGCATTCGAAACTGTCTGACACGTCTTAAGATTTACTCCTAACTTTCCAGAAGAAATTTTGACCTTTTATTTTTACCTCTCTGAATTTTGAAACGATATTCGGCAACATATTATGTTCAAAAAGAAATTAGACTGCTTTGTTCAAAAATAAATAAAAATTTAGTTTCGTATCAAGCATACGAGCGTACATTAGTTTAGTACATAGTAAGAAAATTGTTCAGATATTTGTATTTTTTAAAAAATTTCTTTGATAGTTTAATTTTTTAATCTTTAACTCTCTGAATGCCGAATTTTTTTAATGTCTATTTAGATGAATCGTTTGCAAACATGTTAAAATACCGTTGAACAAAGTGAAATGTTATTTACATCCAAAGCGTTATTAGTATAATATGATTCAACGCTATAATAGTACTTCGTAAACAAATTATCTTGCGAAATTCGTAGGATAACAGAAAACAGATTTACTTAACCCTCTTACAAAATTAACTGTGCATAATTGAATCAGCACTTTGAAGAATGGAACAAGCGCTAAGAAAGCGAAATGCACACAACATGCACAAAACGTCTGTTATCAAATAGACAGCGGTTCCCAACTTTTATCTCCTCCCGTATCCCTAATGTAGACTTTTATTTTTGCGCACTACCTGCTGCCACCCCCCACCATCCCTTCGCACAAAGAAGTTTTTATTAATTATGTTGAGGGCTTAGGTTTGTTTAAGAGTAAAACAACTCGAGTTAACTTTAATCATTTATAGAGTTACTTTTTGATTTTATTCCACTTTTTATTCAAAATTACGAGGTCCGTCCCAAAATAGCCGTCGTGCTGCTTCAAAACGGGCCTTTAATATAACTAAAACTAAATCCACTTTTTATAATAGCATTGGTCCTAACAAATGAAGCCAGCGGGAGTGGCCTCCGCGAAACTTTCTCGCATACGACCAGTAATGTGGGGTGGGTAAACACACCCAATATTTTTGGGGTATTTACCGAAGGCCCTGGTTATTTTGAGAAAAAATTATGAATGGTTATTTACAATGAAACATATAAAATTTATGAATTCCCAAAAACTTAATATTTTGCAAAACAAAATCACGTATGTTCGCAATTTTTACGAGCGCTGAGGTACCACAACTTCTTTATTTAACGTTTTTGAGCACGAAATCTTCTACAGATATCACACAAGATTTCACCATACCACTGATTAATCACAGGAGTCCATCTGGAGAATGTCAGAACGAAGTTTCGTTTTAGGGGCTGCCATAATTTCCGAAACGCGTGTTTGCGGTTCGCTACAATTTCCTTCGTAGACTGCCAAGGTCAAAAGCCAACCATACTAACTTCAGTAAAAGAAGCGAAACGCTCCCCAACACACAGTCGCAATGTGCATTTTAAACCAAGTATTCAATTTGAACACTTTTTTCTAACGGATTGAAACGAAAATTGGTCACAAATCTACAACTAAGGTTAGAAGGCCACATACCAAATTTCATATATCTAAGTCATTATCTTAAAGAGTTATTGTGTTCATAAGTTTGCGATTATACAGACAGTCAACGCTCTGACGGATTTGGCCCAAAATGTTATACGGACCTACATTCCTGATGATAAAACTCTGTACCAAATTTTATCCATCTAACTATTTAAGTTTTTGAGTTATAGTGTTCACATGAAAGACAGACTTCCCGTTTACGGATTTTGTCCATAATTTGATAGAAACCTACAAATGATGTGTCAAGATCACATACCAAATTTCATCCCCGTAGCTCAAATAGTTTTCGAGTTATCGTGTTCACAGGCAGACATAATTCCAAAATTGTGTTTTTCGGACTCAGGGAGGACTAAAACGTGGAGATTCGTCAAAATCTCGAGTTCGAATTTTTTGACGATTGCAATACTTTCTCTTTGTATAACTTCGTATACGAGAAAGTAAAAAAGGTTCATTTTTCACTTTAGCTTGTTATGTAAGCTAGCAATTACTCATCGTCTTATCAACTATTCAAATGGAAGACATTTTCAGTGCACTCCTTGAATTTGTTTCATGGAGTGGAGTTTTATAAAATTAGATTCAAATGAAGACAGATACAATGTCATGTCTGGCGCAGTGTCAAGCTTAATGCGATATTTATTATTAGCATATGCTTAAGACGAGTAGATTCTTTCCACATATTCTGTGTTCGTGAAAGGCACTGAATATTTTATTTAACTAAAAGCATTAAATATTTTCTTATTTATCAACACTGAGTTCTTGGTGCTCATCTTTCATTGCACTTTTTACTCAGAGATCTGGAGAAATAAAATTCTATAACTTCTTTTTTAATCCCTTATGTTTCGTGCTTTCCGCCATTTCCAACATTGCTTTCGCGTGCCCCTAACTTGACGCCGCGTACCCGTACCAGGTGGGTAACCTTTAAACCAGCAGGAGTGGTCTCCCATAAAATTTTTCGTATACTCTTTAACAAAGGTGTCATTTCCCCGCATCCTCGAGCAGATAAAAATTGCGAATTTTTTGTATGTCCATAACGCAACGAATTTCCCTCAGTGAGCGTCAAAGGCGAAAGGCGGGGAGAAAGTGGAAAGTAGTAGCGGAAATGAAACGCGCTATTAATGCAATAACGGCCTTGCGTCATTGTGTGATGAGAAAAGAAGAATAGCCGATTTGAATACCTTTTTTTAATCGATTGAAACAAAAATTGGGCATGGATCTACAATTAATGTTAGCAGACGTCATACCAATTTATATTTATCTAAGCCATAGGGTTTAGAAGCTATAGTGTTCACAAGTATGCGATTATATACAGACCGACAGGCAGTCAACCCTTCGACGGATTTGGTCAAAATTTGATACCGACCACGGACAAATAGAGAGACAGACAAACTTTCAGTGGGCGCATTTTGTCCAAAATTTGATAGAAACCTATAAACTATGTGTAAAGATCACATACCAAATTTCACCCCAATAGCTTGGACCGTTTTTAAGTAATCGTGTTCACAGGCAGACAAAATTCCAAATTTGTGTTTTTTGGACTCGGGGAGGTATAAAACGTGGAGATTTATCAAAATCTCGAGTTCGGATTTTTTGACGATTACAATACTTTCTCTATGTTTACTTGGTAAACGAGAAAGTAAAAAGGAACGAAATTCACCCAGTAAACCACCGATGAAAAGGATCTCATATAAGTCTGATTTTAAAAAATCAATAAATAGGAATTTTTTTAATTTCCCCTAGAAAACAAATGTTTGTATGCTTTCCCTTCTTTTAAACTGTCGATTCAATTATTTTTAGTAAGAAAATAATGATCAATTTGAAATTTGTACATGCGTATATCGAAATTTCTACACAAATCGAAATTTTCCCAAGAACCTTCAAGTTCGATTTCTACAGGCTAGATTGTGTATTTCAAACTTTAAGGTGGTGTAAATTTTCAATAGACACATTAAAGATTTCCAACTTCGAACAGTAAATATTTATGTTCCTTTAATAGCATCGTTTTAAAGAAATTGTTAATATTCTTTATGTTAACAGAAAAAACATTTGTGCACTCTCGCGCGCGACATTTTAATCTCAAACTAAATAAAAGTAAACTCTTCTGCCATCGTTGCTTCATACAGAGTTAGATATGGCGATGACATGGTTGTTTCAGCTCTTGTTGTATTCACACGTCGTTGTCTGCTTCTCATTGGTGGAGTTTTACTATCATTTACTTTATTTCCGGAAAATGAGGTATCCATATCTGCAGATTTCTTTAAGTTCTTCTTCATTAGTTGCTTTGTTTTTAATATTGGAGTGCTGATTTTCCTTTGAAAATTCATTTGAGTATATCTCTGTGAATAGTTTTGCTTGCATGCACGAGGAAGTTTTCTCTTAGGAGGAGAGGGATATGGAGACTTATCAGCTTTTTCAACCATAAATGGGGATTCATATTTACCTTTCAGATTCCTTTCAGCTGGAGAAATTTTATTATTACGATTGATTATGTCTGCTAATGGAGTATGAACAGATCTTTGGGCAGAACTCCATGCACTGTTCTGGTATGAGGAAGGGTTGTTATTCCTCCATTCATAATTTGGATTAAAGTTAGAAATGGATCGCACGCTTTGTGGACGACTGAAAAGGCCAGATCTTTTAGATTCAAATGTATTCGGCTCATTTTGTTGTGCAGCTCCAGTATAATTTCTGTATAATCCAGTCTTGAGTTCATTGACTTTCTGTGATGAAATCTACAGAAAAGAAGTTTGAGTTTTAACATCTTTCAGTTTTTGAATCAATTACAGAGATACCAAGAGAAAAATATTTTTTTTAAAAATGAGACTTGAAGACAAACTTTGGATTTGCTAATTCTCTTAATTAATGAGATAATTAAAACAAAGTTGCTATTAGACCAGGAGTGTGTAAACATTTTTAGAAGCAAACTATGAAAAAATGGCGAGCTTATATAATTTACTATAAAACTCAATAAGAGCTCAGAAAATATTATTTAAAAAAATTCTTTAAAATTAATGCAACGAATGAAGCTGTGATTGCATTTCTAAAAGTTCCTAACAATTTGGTTCAAACTGAGATGTACTGGTTTTACTATTATTTTAAAATCTGCAGTGGGCCAGATAGGAAGTCTTGGCCAGAAGTTTGCCCATCACTGGATTAGAACAATCCAGCACTAATCATACTATTGCCAATAAGACCGCATTTCCTGTATTTTGTTGTATTAATGTCCTTTCTGAAGAAACTATAAGGCTGATTTGGAACGAACCTCACCATTTTGAATTGTGGTCAGATGGGGAAGTTGATACCTGAGACGGCACCTCCAATCGGAGGACATTTTATCCTCAATGTCAGATTTAACGTGCACCAAGCCCACATACACAAGGCTCTTTAGTGGAATCGAGTTTTGAACTTGAAACGCTCCTACCCCAGAGCCGAGATCTTACCACAAGGCCACAGCGGCCCTCGTAGATCGTAAAATTGCTCTCTATATTACCTGCGAAATAGGCCCCTGAAGTGCGCTCCATGCAGCATTTCTTACGGAGATACGCTACCTCGTAGGAAAGAGAACCCTTAACTGATCTTCAGAATTATGTTGCTCCAAGAACGGGAAATCATTACCTACAACTTAACTTCCTATTCTCGGACTCTGTTTGCCTCGTTCTCACCAGAAGTAGAGAAGGCACCAAAGGTTGCTCAGTGCTTATGTGTGAAATCAGAGCGTTTGTGTTACCAGGAATTTTTTAGTATTAAATCAGCACTATAATGCTATTTGGCATTTTCTTTAACGGAATCTTACATAAGGTTCTGGCACTGAAGCAATTAGAAGTAATAATTTTTTTAAGACTTTTTTATAAAGGAATTTTCTTTAAAGGAATAATAAATACTAAGATTAAATATTTTTATGGAAATCTTTAATAATTTATTTGATTATACTCACCATTGCTCTCAGATTCGAATTCGATGAATTTATGAGCGTTTTTAGATCATCTATATTTTCGTGCAATTTCTCTTCATAATAATTCTTTATCTCCGCCAAATAAGTCTCGAATGCAGTGTGCATACCATTGATTTTAATCTCTATATTCCTGTTTTAGAAAAATAAAAAGAGAGAGACATATTACAAAAAGAACATTTGACTGAAAGTGAACATTTTTCATGCGTTATTTTATTTATCTTAATTCATTAATGGAGATTAAACTGAATATAGTGTTATTTCCAAAATATTATATCTATATCTATACTTATAAAAGGCAATGTTTGTGTGCGCGTGTGTGTGTTTGTCTGCGATGTCCAGACGAATCTATCGCACTTACAACCATGAAATTTGGCACACAGGTAGTCGTAATGGTGACTGAATGCACCTCGAAGCCGAAATTTTAAATTTTAATCTAGAAATTTTTTTATTTAATGTTTTGTGTTGTTTTGGTTGATTTTTCGCACTAATTTCTCAATAGAATGGTTACGAATAAGTTTACGACAAAAATATATACACCATCGGAAAGAGCATGCGATTTTCGTTCTAATGAAGTTAGTTTTGAATTTCTAACGTAATTTACTGAATTTTGAAAAAAATTTGAAAAATAGTCACTTTTATGGTAATTTTTAATAAAGATTTCTTTAAATTATCGCATCTGACGTTCTAACATCTCTATAATTTTCATTTTTTTTCAGCCTACAAATGACACGTTTATGTCCGATTTACAACAAGAACTATTAAAATATCTTTTTTCGTTTTTTAAAAATTAATTTTTCCCTGATCGGTTCAAACAGTTTTTTCGTAGCGCGATTTGACAGCGAGAGATTCTCCGGAACATCCCACAATGCATTGTTGCAACGTGACCTTCTTCGCGGCAGGTGACGTCATTCGCAAAGAAAAATAAGCGGGAATATCAATAATGTGTATTTTTTGCTTTGCTTTTGTTTTCAAAACTTTTTCGTGCCATTGTGTGCACTTTTTTTCACCCACTTTTTGAAGTCCTAATTCCACGGGCAACGCCGTGCGAGTACTGCTAGTATGTGTATAAAGCAGAGTGTTCGTCTGTCTCTGTGTGTATTCCTTATAGAAATCTACAGTTTTCGTGCAATCTTGATGAAATTTACCACGTGTGCTCTTCAAAACAAGAGAATGACGGTCAACATTTCAAAGCCCAAAAGCTAATTAAACTTTCAGTTAATTAAAAATTTAGCAAGATTCTAGTGCTTTTCCGCGATATTTTCCAAAAATCTTGACTCTCCAAAATTATTTTTACACCAACTTAAAGTTTTTAAAAATTAGCTTTTCAGTAAAACCAATTCCATTTCTACACAGTTATTCTCGAGTTTGCATAAATTTATCAAAATTAATTTAATACACAAATACGTATACGGAAATTATACACATCATGAACAAGAATAGAGGCGATGAACTGTTGCCAGAACACATTAACAGAATTCTGGGAGAACATTAAAAAAGTTTTTAAATAGACGATTAACAGTTTATAATCAGGAACAACTAATGACTGGTCCAGTTATTTCATGAAAATATGTTTCCTGTTTCCAGTCTCCTACAACGTTTTAATACTAAAAAGACCGAGCAACGCCGGGTATTCTACTATTCATAGATATTAAGGTGACCAACTTTTTTACAATGAAACGAAGGTCACAAATAAATTGAAAAAATAAAACATCGTAAATAAAATAAACATTTTATTCATTGAAAGCAGTGGCGAATCCAGGGGAGGGGCTATCGGGCTGCAGCCCCCCAGAGCTAAACCAAAATTCTTGATTTAATTTAAAATCACTACAACTGTTTGATCTTAATTTTCATTAAAAATATAGTAATAAAATCGTGACAACATTGCTTTCTGACTTGACAGGATCGAAAATTTTCCTACTTTTCTAGTCATTCCACTTGCACTTGTAGCGTTGGCGCGGTCGAAAACATTTTTTGGCCAGCTATTTCATTGTATTTTTTATTAAGTTATCGAAAATATTGTAGTGTTCTTTATGATTCTTATTGTCAGGAGAGGAAAGCATGTAAAATGAAAGTGTTTTGGTTTATATAAGCCATGAGGTTTGACATTCGTCACTACGATACAAAATTTTATGACCTCATCCCCTCCCCCCGACCCGAATCCTGGATTCGCCACCGATTGAAAGAATAATATACAGAAAACACTATATTATGGTTAAATTCTTAATAAAATGTTTGTAACATTTTAAATTGTAATTATGCTTACATATCTATTAATATTATTTAAATGAGTACTTTCCCTTTGAATGAATATTTTTTTTTCGTTTGGCAATGTATCATCTTCTGACAATATATTGGAAATATCTGAACAAGAAATATCCTTCACACTTAATTATACGGCAAGAGCTGTAGCTACAGTATCAACATTCAATGCAGATTTCGCATATGTCCAAAAATCATTATCAATTGAAAAAACCCTTTCAACTGTTAAATTAGTGCCAAGGCAGCACAACGTAAATAGAACAAGAATACATAAATTTTCATGCAATATATTCATTTTTGAAATGACTGAATATTTCCACCCTTCTTTTATTAATTTCAACATGTTTATTTTCCCATTATATGAATTCCTGAGAATTTAAATATACATTCAATCTTCTAATTTCAAATATCTAGAAGGAGGACACTTTTCAAGGGAGGACAAGACTTACAAAAGGAGGACTGTCCTCCCTAAAGGAGGGCGGTTGGTCACCTTATAGATACACTTAAATCTACAATTAACAAAAATAATTTAAAATAAGTCTTTTTAATTCTTTAAACTTAATGATTCTTCTTCAGCCTTGAAAATAAAAATCACGACTCTATTTTCATTTGAAAGAAGTACACTTCAAAAAAAAAAAAAAAAAATACGCATGCAGGGAGGTAAAATAACAAAAGAATTGTATATTAGTCACAAATGGAAGCAATTTATTAGGAAGCAATAATGATCATAATAATTAATCAATTCGCTTTTCATATGAGAAGGATAATTAACTGACGTACTGGTAAACAGTAATGAATGGGCCTAATATATGGCCTGATATATCTTCCATGGCAGAATATAATAGTGAAAATGCAGAAATATCTGGTAAAATGAATTATGCTTCCTATTAAAGAATATTATTCTGAATGAGCATAGCAAAAAGAGAGAGAGAGGAAAGGAAATAATTCATAACGATGAATGGAAATGTTTTATGTATGAGGTAGATACTTTTCTCTTCTCCCTCTCACTCTTTCTTTGATATGAAGCAAGAAAATGCTTCATATTAACATGGAAACTGTAAACTAATTTGACTTCTTAGTCTTAAATAATCTAGGAAAAGCTCTTGTCACCCATGTTTCGCAAAGAAGCAATTCATTGCTTGAGATAATCTAATGGAATAAAAAATGAAATCGAAATTATTGGAATCAAAATCGAATTTTTTACTCAGAAGTTCCCCTAGCTAAGTCGAGAAAGCTCAAGGACCGTAAAACACGAAATCGAAGTGAGTCACTTTATCAGAAGAATTCGGCCAAATTAGATTAAAGACCGACCCATTTTTTCAAAGAAATCAGGGAAGTTCTTGGGATTGAACCACGTTTTTTCTTCTTTGTTCTTTCTCTCTCTCTTAATTATTTACTGGTTTAATAATGAAAATGCGTATGTATGATTGAAAGTATGGGGCATGAAAGGGAGTGTGAATTAGATATCTAAACTGGACAAATACTTAACAAAACTTTTTCTTGCAGCTTAACAAACATTACCTTCTAGGTACAGTAAATATCCAGGTTTAAATCAACTTGTTTAGTAAGGGCTCATTAGAATAACTATTGGATTTCGGAGATTTTGGATCGTAAAGTTGACAGCACTCCCGATGGCTTAATTTAGTGTCATTTTACAGCCTTGATTCTTTTTTGACGTAAACTTGACGTCTCTCCATAGTGGTGTAATGGTAATAAAACCAGCGGGAGTGGCCTCCCCTAAACTTTCTCGTATACTCTTTTCTCAAAAACTCTCGTATAGCGTGTCAGTTCCCCGCACCCTCGCTCGGATAAAAATTTCGAATCTGCTGTATTTCCAGAACGCAACAAGTTTCTCCAGGACACATAAAAACAACAAAACAAACGGAAATAAAATAATCCGAGCAGGATCAGAATTCGCCAAAAGGGAGGAAAAGGAGCCAAAAGGGAAGAAAAAAGCGCCAAGCAGGAGTCATTAAGTATTTCGTCATGAAGTCGCTGAATATCATGCACAGGTATTGCTACCAGTACGCATGCGCATGGAGAATCGAATTAGAAAAATTAATTATGCAATTTGAAGGCATTTTTTACGCGATAGAAATGAAATTTGGGCACAGATCTATAATTAATATTAGCAAACGTCATACCAATTTTTATTTATCGAAGCCAAAGAGCTTGTGAGATACAATTTTTACAAATATGCGATTATACAGACCGACAGACAGCCAACCCTTTGACGGATTTGGCTTAAAATTTTTTACGTACCTGCACTCCTGATGATAAAACTGTATACCAAATTTTATAAATCTAGCTATTCAAGTTTGTGAGCTACCGCTTTCACATTAACACGGACATACAGACAGGCAGACTTCCCGTAGACGGATTTTGTCCAAAATTTGATAGAAACCTACAAATTATGTTTAAAGACCACATACCAAATTTCATCCCCGTATCTCTAATAGTTTTCGAGTTATCGTGTTCACAGACAGACACACACACACACAGACAGACACACAGACATAATTCCAAAATTGTGTTTTTCGGACTCAGGTAGGTCTAAAACGTGGAGATTCGCCAAAATCTCGAGTTCGAATTTTTTGACGATTACAATACTTTCTCTTTGTATACTTCGTACACGAGAAAGTAACCAGCGGGAGTGGTCTCCCCTAAACTTTCTCGTATACTCCTAACACATGTAGAGAAAACTAGAATAATAAAAGACGTCAAATAAACTTCCGTCGCAAGTAAACCGAAGTTGGAACCACGCGTGGTTTGAAGGATTAAAACAAATTCAAATCCCCTGCGCATTCTTTTGCGCAACAGGACCTGGCGAGACTCCCTAAATGTTTGCTTCCTTACAAAATCGCGCCGGAATTGGTTTTTGGCAAACTGCCAAGTTTCGGAGTCTCTTCTTTGCACAGGCATTGCCACGAGTAGGCATGCGCAGGCAGTTAGTTTCAAAACTGAACAAGTATGCGATTATACAGACCGACAGACAGTCAACCCTTTGACGGATTTGGCCCAAAATTTTATACGGACCTACATTCATGACGATAAAACTGTGTACCAAATTTTATCCCTCTAGCTATTCAAGTTTTTGAGTTATAGCGTTCACATGACCGCGGACGTACAGATTGACAGACTTCCCGTTGACAGATTTTGTCAAAAATTTGATAGAAACCTACAAATTATGTTTAAAGACCACATACAAAATTTCATCCCCGTAGCTCTAATAGTTTTCGAGTTATCGTGTTCACAGACAGACAGACAGACAGACAGACACACAGACAGACAGACATAATTCCAAAATTGTGTTTTTCGGACTCAGGGAGGTCTAAAACGTGGAGATTCGTCAAAATCTCGAGTTCGAATTTTTTGACGATTACAATACTTTCTCTTTGTATACTTCGTATACGAGAAAGTAAAAATTATGACGCTTTTCGTGGTATTTTTAAACGCTTATAGCTCCGCAACTAAATAACATAGAGAGTTGATTTCAGCTTCATTTAACAGAGAAGGGTTGACATTGAAGATTGCTGAAAGAATGTTAGAATTTGTAATTATGGTTTAGTCACAGTCGAGTTGCAAAGTTGGTAAAAATCACGAAGAATTTTACATAGATAGAGTCACATAGTCACACTAGACAAATAGTCACTATAGACTATAGAGTTAATAGTCATATAGAGCTACATTAATCACAGTTAAGCGAGGTAAATAAATCTCCGCCCCCAATCCCAGCAGCCGTTTCGCAGAGACAGCCTCCAGCCGATTTTTATTTTGTCGTTATTCAGCTTCTTAGCAAGAATTTCTAAATTTAGTGTTAGTCGACTGAATGGTTTGATTTCTTCTGATCTCTCTTCCAGAAGTTTCCAATTACAGAGGTAGCATTATTAGATCAAATGATGGTACTAGCTTCTTCAATAATATTATCATCATTTTCATACATTTATGAACTGAAAACTTTACAATTGAGTCTTTTTGTAATATGTAAAATTGCGTCCTAACTTTATAGTTGTTTTTTTTTTAATTTATAACTGGATATAATTGATTTTCCCCAAGAAAACATTTTCTTGTATTCCACTTTATAAATGAGATTTTCTGTAATCCGTGCGACAACTTTCTAAATTTGAAGTGGTACATGAGAAGCATAATTTTCAAGACAAAATCAATCCGAATTTAAGCAATATTATAACTGTTGCCACATATCTAACGCAAAAATATATGAAGATGAAAATTTAAAGAACAATAGTTTCGTGCTGATGATCATGAATCAGTCAACGTATAAAAAAGTCCTATTTCTTTAAAGTTTTCATTATATTAAATTAAACATTTACATTAGCTGTGGTAAAAGCAGTGGATATTATGATGCAATGTGAGCACTAAAATTTGAACGACTTGATTAGTACAAAAATTTACTAATTTGCATTTTTGTATGCTGCATGGGGATTCCACACATTTGAATTTTAAAAAAACTGGTAAGTTTCTTTTTATCATCCATTTTAAATTTCGAAATATTTGTTTTTCATCCTATAATATATGTTTATACATAGGCATACATATGCTAATATATGACTATAATTTTTTATCCACATTTCTGATAAAAATATTTCTACCCTAATGATTGTTTTTAGAGGTACTGAAACAAATCAGCAATTCATGCTATTTAACGCTGAATTTTAATCTCAATAATACATATAATTTATCTGCTTTTGTTTCTTAGCATTATCAGTTCCGAATCAAAATTCTGATAATGCATCAATGTTTCAAAACATCCCTCTTCATAATATATAGTCATTCTAAAATTTATTTGGATACTTTACTTACTACTTCAGATTATTTAAAAAAATTTTTTTTAATACATTGCTTAGTGCTTTAAGACATAGGAGAGGGCAAAAGAGAATCAAAGAAAGACGTTACAGTGAAAAACTGTTTAATTAATTTTAAAGTGTTATAAGTGCTTAGACTTGAAAACATTTCTACCCGAGAAATGCTGGGTATATAAGCTAGTAGATGCATAATTTTGATGTGCACATACCGAATTTCATTTCTCTAACTCGCTTGTGTTTTTCAGTTACATACACACAAATAGACAGACCGACACGCAATCAACCAATCAACGGATTTGATTCAATATTTGATACTGATCTAAAATTATGGTGGTAAAACCATATACAAAATTTTATCCATCTAGCTTATTGTATTTCTAAGTTATTCATTTTGGTTTCTACATGGACGGATAGACAGACAGACTTTCATCAGACCGATTTCGTCCCAAATTCGACAAAAATCTACAGTTATTGATGTAAACACTAATTACCAAATTTCACCTGTCTAGCCTGTTGCCGTTTTGAGTTTTCGTATTCATAGACAAGCATACATAATTTCAAAAATGTTTTTTCAGAAGGAGATGCAATAGATGGAGATTCATCAAAATCTGTTGGTCGATTTTTTTTTTTTTTACGATTACAATACTATCTCATTTTGTACTTCGTATATATGGAAATACAAAACAAAAAAATACTGCTTGCGTTTGTAGCGAGAAAGATCTACATAAACTTAATCTGTAAGAATTTTAATGTCAAAGATGACGGGTTGTATTACGACCAGAAACTGATAACTTCTGATTGAACGGAGAAGGATCTGCAATCTGCCTGTCTGAACCCCCATCCCCCCGAATACTTGTGTCTGTCTTACTACTTCTTATTTGTGAATATATTTTTAGTGACTATGACATAAAATATTTTCAAAAATATTACAGTAAAGCACCGTTTATACGTTTCTCATTTATACATCGTTTAAATTTCTGTGTTGTTTCATCACAGTCACGATTCATTCGTAATCATTGTAATGATAAAGTACTTCGTTTATAAGAGGGAAAGCTTCGGTTATACGTCGTTCCCCCACCCCCTTTTAAAATTTTTCAATTTCGTACCGAAGTCATTATTTCTCCGTTCCTGCTGAGATGAGGAATCTTTCATAGAAAGCAGGACGGATGATATCCTTTTCTTTCCTGCCATTTCCAAATAAAGTCCTACAAAGCATGCACATAAACCGTACAAAATAGAGAATGCATAATTATCACTCCAGATATGCAATACAGGTATGGTTTATCTCACTTTTATGATAATTATTTAATTTTAAAATTTAATTATTGTTTTTAATACAATCTATTAGTATACTACTACTGTCTTGAAGAACTTTAAAATTATTATTTTCAAATGAATTTGCATTAGTAGCATAAAATTTGTAATAATCAAAGATGTTTATTAAAATTTCGATGATGTGACTTCATTTATACGCCGTTTTGTGCCAGTCTCTTGAAATAACGGTGCTTTACTGTATTTTATTTTAACATACTAACCTCATAAACTGTTCATTATTTCTTTTTGCTTGTTCGTTTAATTTCTTGTTCATACTTGGTTGAGACGTCGAGTTCTTTTTGATCTTCTCTAAGATTTTGGCTTGATTTGTTTCCATGGTACTTCTAACCTTATCGACTGCATTCTTAATTTCTTTGATACTCTAAAATAATAAATGTTGGATTAATATTTCAAATATAATAAAACAATAGTTTAAGTGCAGACCACGTGCGCATTAACCCATTACATGCCAGGTGCACTTAAAACATTAGAAAGTGGACAAAATGTTTTATGTTATAAATTCAATAAATAAAGGATTGAAGCCATTTTCAAGAAAAAGAATCTTTTATATTGTTTACAGTTACAAAATGTTGCGAAAACACAACACTAGCATAAAGCAATATGATTAATTTCGAATTACGTGGAGTTGCTGAACCCCTTATTTACAGACGGTACTTGAAGGTTAAGGCTACTTGAATCACGCTTAAATTTTCGTAATTTGACCGTTTTTCCTGCCGATATTCACAAGAACACGATGAAAAATATAGTTTCGTCAGCAAACAGTTGAGGGCAGATGAAGACAGGAATTAAATTTTTAAATTATCAATTAAATTAATTAAGCTATTTTAATTGATTAAAAAAGTTTTACCCACTTTCCTGAGGTTATTCTGCACCAAAAGTTATCTAATGATGCCAAAATAAAATTGAAAAGTTGCTGGTAAGTTAATTCGGTAAATAAAGGGTTAAAGCATTCAGTGGCGAATCCAGGGGTGCTATGGGGTTGCAGCCTCCCCCAGAGCTAAACCTAAATTCTTGATTTTTTTTTTTAAATCACGACACCTGTTTGTTCTTAATCTCTTTAAATAAAATAAAAATAAAATAAAAACGTGCCAAAATTGCTTTCTGGCTTGACAGGCTCGAAAATGTTTCCGCTTTTGTAGTCATTCCACTCGTACTTGTAGCGATAACGCGGTCGAAAACATTTTTTTTGCTAGTAACTTCATTGTATTTTTATTAAATTATCGAAAGTGTTGTATTGTCCTTTGTGATTCTTATTATCATGTGAGTAAAGTTAAAGTGTTTTCACTTACATAAGCCATGATGTCACGACGATACAAAACTTTTATTACCTTCGCCCTGCCCAGACCGAAATCCTGGATTCGCCACTGAAAGCATTTGTTGTAAAGTGGATGAAAGCATTTATTGGAAATAGTTATTGTTTGGCTGCTACATTCTTTACAGCGCTTCCTTTTACTGCTGGGATTCCTCTTAATCATATGCTTTGTATCATTTCCTTTCATTTTGATCAAAGATAAACCTCTGTGTATCTAAGAGTGAAAGGATTAAAATAAATTCATTCTTAACATCTTTAGAAAGATAATATACACTATTTGTCTTTCTAAATAATATACACTATTTGTTTACACAGAGTTCGCAAAATTTATATTTAAAAAAATTCATTAAATTAATGCCGCAAAAACGTAACACTAACAGGGAATGGATTAATACAAACAATAAGTAAATGAAATAATGTAACCATGAATTGCTATTTCTAATTCAAACTGCAGTTACTCATTTCACTTTATTACTATCAAAATGTATATTGAAGGTCAGATACTAAATATTATCCTAGATATAAGACTAGTTCAAATGTGATGAAATTTCGGTATTAAATTTGATTTTTTTATTGCCTTTTGATAAATTTCTTCGCTGCAATTATAAAAAATAAGTAATCATGCGATCAACATGCCTTTTAAATGCATTGCAGGAATCTTTGAATATTTGCCAAAAGAACTCTTGAAATTGCCAGACTAAGATGTCGAAATTATGTCTATTTAAATCCGCGCCTAAAATTCTATTTACAAATATTTACTAATGTAAAAATAATCGTATCATTTTCCTTTAAATAACTTGACCATCAAAATATTTTTTTTTGACCATTGTAAAAAACCAACCAAGGAACTTGGTTTATTTTTTATAATAATAAAATCAGAACCAGACTATTTGTTAACTCTTAAATTAAAAATTTAGGCAGAAATACAAAAAAAAAAATGTTTTTTGTGTTCAAGTCCATACTTTTTAATGTTTTACCATAAGTTGTAAATGAAACAGAAACACTCCGTGATTTTTTAAAAAATATTAACATTTTTAAATAGCGTCAAAGGATGTTTAAAAAATTTCTGCTTTTTTTTTTAATAAATTTCCAGAATTTTTGAAATATCTGTTACATTCAAATAAATTATTATTGAAGACAATATAGATCTGCCGATAATTCTGAGTTTATTAATTTTAAATCTACAGACGCCAAAGGATCCTAATTTATTTATATAATGGTATAGAGATTTATTATCTAGTTTTTTCTTAACGGAAATATGTCACAAAATTTCAATAAAAAATTGTGTTGTTAAAACATTACTTCATTCAGCGTTTTCTGTATTTTTGTTAAATTATCATCTTCTTTCTTATTCAACTTTTTACAGTTTTCATTAAATTCTTCCATCATTTTCTCTTGTTTATCTGAAAAGAGATATTTATTACAAATTTATGAAATAGTTATATTATAATGGGCCTAACACCAATTCAAAATAATGTAACTTCAATTAAAACAGTTTGATTTATTAGGGCATAGTTTTCACAGATTGATAACGAACAAAAAAATGGAACCTACAGGAAACATACATAAGGAGGGTTTTCTTTTTAAGAAGTTGGAAAAAAATTAATCCAAAGGTAAAACTTGTTTATCACAAATATTTGGTTACGAAAAGAAATAAGTGTTTCAAAATTCTTGCAATTATAAAATTTATCACCGGTCAGCTCCAAGCTTTATACCCTTTTAGGTAGGTCTTGGACCGGTGCGGGTTTTAAACAAAAAATAAAAATATAGCGCATGTTAGGAGATCAACAACAAAAAATTTGATCACATCTAGAAATGAAAAAATATCAAAAAATAAATAATTTAATTATAAAATAAATAATCATAAAAGCTAACTATAAAAAATCATTTTTTTCCTACTAAATAAAAATCTACTATGAAAGTTCTATAAATCATAAAAAATAATCATCTTCCGACGTAGTAGCTAATAGCTGAAATCCATGATTTAGCAAAAACAGAATATTGTCTTTTCTTCGTTGGAAGCGCGTTGAAAAAGTGTTCAAAGAGACAGTTTCATGAAAACAACGCAAATAATCTGCTCAATGCTATAAAAATAATGAATTAAAGGAGTTCGTATTGTCAAATTTCGGATCTATATATAAATAGTTGACTCAGAGGAGTTATAGAGAGACAGGAATTTCAAAACGCATTATTTTATTAAAAATCTTACGGCCCGCATATATTTTTTGGAAGTCACACAATTAAGTTTTTAACGTAGGACTACGTTCCTCCCATTGGGATCTCAGGAAAGAAATTGATTCACACGCCAAAACGCCACAAAACTTGGTATGGGAGATCCTCTATATCTCGGTAACTACATATGTTAAAAACATAACTCATGTCTTATTTTAGAGGTACAGGGTAACAACAGAAGTTACAAGAAAAACATTTGAAAATCAGAATTGTAGTTCAGCGACTACTGAGTCGCAAAGTTGGGCAAAAATAAGCATGAATTGGTGATGCGATCCTCTATATCTCGGTAACTACATATGTTAAAAACATAACTAATGTCTTATTTTAGAGATAAAAACTAACAACAGAAGTTACAGAAAAAACTTACTTAAACTTAAAAACTTACGAGAAACAAGAAAGTCACGCGAGTAAAGTAGTCCTACGCCTTTAACATCAGCGGCTGCTTGAAAAGACAGCCTCCCGTCAATTTTTTTGTAATTCCTTCACGCTCACATTAAAAAAATAGCACAGATCTCTGAAAGCGAGCACACTTATCAAATGGTTAAATAGTTTTTAATGTTAAGTTTTAAAAATACATGAGATTGCTTCTCATTACTAATGATATGTTCTATTTACTGGACTGTCATTTCAGAACATATAAAAAACAATGAAAGCTACGAAAATGGCTACATTTAAGAATAATTAATCTATATAAATAAAACTGAAACTCCAATATTTTTTGGCTCGGTATAGAAATCCAAACTACTGAACAGATTTTCTTTAAATTTTGTAGACAAATGCTATGAAGGAAGGTTTTAGTGAAGCTTTTGTGACAATTTAATTAAATAGTTCATTTTTTATTAGTTAAAAAATATTTATCCACTGCGCATACACAGTTCAAGCTTTTCTGTTGACGCAAGTAGAAGGATAAACAATAATGTAATAAAAGTATTTTCTAAAAATTAAAATGAGGATATCTGTTAAACCAAATAATTAAAAAAACCACCAAATGCTAATTTTCGCCATAAGTTATAAATAATTTTTGAAAAAAATTACGGGTATTTAAAATTTAATTAAACATAATAAATCATATAAATTTAATTAATCATACTTCATTTTTTACCACGTACCCACCAATAGTTGATATAAATATTTAGTATGTTATAAGTACTTCAAATTTTGCGCACAAATACTGAATAAAGGTTTTAATGGAGGTTTTATGACAATTTATTAAATAGACACTTTTTCATTAGTAAAAAAAGGATGAAAATAATTTTTTCCGCGCAACGCTTGATATAAGCTAGTAAATCAATGCAGTAGAACCCCACTAATCCGAACTAATTGGGACCGGTGCCTGTTCGGATTACAAAAAATTCAGATTACCCGAAATTCCGATAAAAATAGAAAAGAAAAAGATATGTGCTAAAAAAAATGTAAGTTATAAATACTCAGTACTACTATCTCTTGAATTCCCTTTTATTCAAAGGCAATAGAAAGAGAATATGTCTCCTCTTTTCATTAGAATAATGGATATGCTCCTGTATGGAGTGACCTTATCTTACAGCGAACTCAAAATTATACATGCTGAAAAAGTACTTTTTTTTGTTTTTAGTATGTTTATTTAAATCTGTTTAGGTAGTCTTTTCAATTACATATAATTTTCGAAAATAAAATCGGTTCGAAATTAACCGGAATTCCGGATTAGCGGGATTTTACTGTAGTATTAAAATGCTAAGAAGCTTATCAGGCAATGGGGTTTAAAGGGGTTGCATAATTGAAAGATTATGTTCCCCCTTCTTCTTTTTCCTTAAATGTCGAGATGTAAGGTGCGAAATGTGAACTCTAAACCAATGTTGTTCACCTCGGCACTAAAATTAAGAAAGTATTTGAAGGTGTCTGGCCGTATTCCGGGCCGTCGCTAATGTTATAGATAGAGAGAGTTAGCTGTGTGCTTGAATGAGGTCGTAGTGAAGAGATCAACAATAGTTCTTCCGTATGCCTTCCGGTGGGACTTGCTTTTGTCTTTTGATTTTTCCCTCGATGTGGCACCCTGCCATTTTTAACTTTTTTTTTTACTCCCAGACTTAAAAACGCAAAATTTCCTAGTGTGACGAATGCGGTAAAGACGCTTTCAAAATATCATTTCACTTAAGCTGTTTCTAAACACCTAAAGGGTGTAGTAAAATATGAGAAAAGATTCAAGGTCAACGATTTTGGAATATCTCATTAATTAATGTAAGTATTTGATTAGTTTTGTTAAAAAAGTTTTAATTTATTCTTGCATAATTATATTTTTTCTGATAACCAATTTTTGTATTTGAATTTAAACAAATATTATTTTTTAGTACAATGCTTTTTTTTAATTTATGAAACAAAGAAGCCGCTGTTGATGTTTTTAGCACTAACCCCAAGATAAGATAATTATTTAATTTATTTACATGAAATAAACCAGGATTTCGTAAAGCTGAATCAAAATGTAACGAAAATGCCTGTAGTTTGTTTGTTTTTCTTAATTATTGACTTTATTACTAAAATGTTAATGATTTTTAAAATGTTTAACCCTTTCTGTTCAAGGAATTTCAAAATAACATTACTGATTTTTTTTATTATTATATACATGTTTTTTATAATATTTGTAAGAGAAACATATTTAACACTCTTGTTTCTTTAGACGTAAAGACAAAATTATATTGAGAGGGGAAAAAATTAATTGAATAATTTGGGTCAGAAAGGATTAAAAGGTTCTTTGAATATTTCTGAAAGGCGTAAAAAAATTATATTTTTAAAACTTTTGTACTCATTTATACGAATTTGAACTTTATTCAGAATTCGCTTAGGAGTGAATATTCATTTTGGATTTTCTTCACGCGACTTTTCAGATTTATGTGTCAGTATTTACTTTTGAGTTTATTTATGCAAATTTAGAGATAATTCATTCAAAACAATGACAAAGTTATATTTCACTAAATACAGTGCTTTATTTCAACTTTTAATTTTTTAATTGTAAGTTACGCTTTAAATTTATGCTTTTTTTAAACCTTCGGCTGCATAGAAATAGTGTTTCTGATCTTTCATACAATTTCAGGGATTACGCAACTATAGCGTAGTATATTAAAAAAATTGAGATTAAAATTTTCCTGCGATTTCATACAGATAATATAAACAAAAAAGAAGTCGCCCGCGTTTGAAGGTTTGAAACTGTTTAAATCGCGAGCATTATAATTTTAAATACATAGCTTGTAACTTACAATATTTCTTTATTTCTTCAGTCTTTCTTAATTTTCATTTATACCGGCCAATTCTGATTCTGTATTTCCAGATTGTTCCAAAATTGATTATTTTTCCATTTTAATGTTAAGACAATGTATTACTAATTTACAACTTTTGAGATTAAATAATTCCTTTTAGATGAAATAAAAATGCGCATCTAAATTATTACAATGCTGAAATTATCGTCAAACCAATTTCAAAACTTTTAATGAATATCAATATTCTTATCTACGTTTTCGAATATTCTAGCAGTTATTCATTCCTAACATTTATGGAGGAGAAATTAGTGTAGTTTTGAAAATAAATACCTATCTCTTTAAAAGCAGTTAAAACATAACATTTAAGTTAATGGAAGCATATTTTATTTATGAATCTATATTTTTTCTTGGTTTTTAGCTCTTAATCTCCATTTGATTTTACTTTTCCTAAGGCTTACATTATAGACACACTTTTAAATTTTTGTTAATCATTATATAGAAAGTAGTTTGTTCCCATCAATTTTTTCTGGTTTTTCTAATCAAGTGGATATAAAATTTTGGATTACATAGATTGTATTCGTATTCTTCTGATTGTAGCGTATATCGTATTCGCAAATAGAAATAGTTTGTTTATTTCTAATAAAAGAAATAAATTTATTCTGCTCGTCTTGCAGAAAGGGATTTAATTCTTAGATTATCAGCCGACAAAAACTAAAAATGTAAGATAATTTTACAAACTTAGTATTTGAATTTAGAGACAGAATTAAACAATATTTCATAACCAGGGAAGCCTCATGTTTTGAAATAAGTACGATTTTGGGTTTTACAATCCATTTCGAATGTGGTAAAATATGGAAGGTTCAGAGTTCAAGTGGACCAAGTCCATGTTTTGCCCATTTTTTTTGCATTGACACTGCTATGGTAGTGTAGAAATGTTACATTTTCTGTGTAGGTCCATAGTTCAGTTTCCAGGCAGCAAGAATATTTAAAAATCAATTGTTAATTAATTGTAGCTAATGAACTTTG
The DNA here is from genome assembly GCA_013235015.1 of Araneus ventricosus. Classification (NCBI taxonomy): domain Eukaryota; kingdom Metazoa; phylum Arthropoda; class Arachnida; order Araneae; family Araneidae; genus Araneus; species Araneus ventricosus. Next base: position 123,344 of record BGPR01000960.1, read on the forward strand.
AGATCGCTATCTGTTTTCTCAGAAATGAATCTCATGAACATGGTTCACTTTAACTTTGAACCCTCCATATATAATCTAAAAATAATTTTTAGACGTATAACAAGGAAAAATTAAATTTCATTACAAAATAGTTCTTCGAATGATCCTATTCTTTCATTTTGCCTGGAGATTTCGAATTCCATGCCTTTAACAGACTGTTTAATATCTGATATATCAGTATTTAATTTCCTTATTCCTTCAAGTGAACTTCCAAATAACGCCCTGTAAAAGAAACTCTCTTTAGTTTAAGATTATAATTTTTTTTTCGTTACTTTCTTATAAAGCAATCACTTTTTAAACTATGAAAGTTTATAAAACAAATTGCATTCATATTGATTGATATATAGTGCGTTTTTATGCTATAGTTTGTTTTTAAATAAATTGTTTAAACATTTACTTTATTTCATCGAAATCATTTTGATTTTCAGTTGTTTTCAGAGGGTGTTTTTCTTCATCGTTCCGCTGGTTTTCGTTTCTTCCAAAAATAAATTTCCTTGGAGTTTTTCCTTTCTTGCTAAATAAATTTTGTGAAATATACTTCTGGTAATCCGTATTAGATGTCTGGAAACGAAAGAAAAGTAAAAGAGGTTAGTGGAATTTGTTTTTAAATATAGCAATAGTATAAAAGGTAAAAAATGTATTAAATATTAAAAAATATTGATTTGAAGTATTATGAATCTCCAAATATGTTAAAGTAATGTCAAATAAGCGTATAAGTAATGCAACAAATTCTATTAAAATATAAAGTATTCTCCAGTTACCAATAATAATATGCGATTAAAATATTTCTAACATCATACTATTAAATGCCAGTTGGATATCCACGAAAGAATTAAGGCACAAGACAATACATACTCATAACGGAATAATTATTTTAATTTATTTAAAAACTTTGAATAATAAAAAATAAAAAATGTCAAAACTATTTGGTTCAAAATATTTAAATTTTAATAATAGTATTATATTAAATTTCTCTTTATTCATCTTCATTTACTGCTAATTATTGCCTCATTTATATAGTTTATTTTCTACCTGTATTTACACTTGAGAGCGTGAGTAAATATATTTTAAGACGCCCTGTGCTAGATTCATCATTAGTTAAGGATTCACAAAGAATTCGTGTAAAGTAATGTACCGCCCCAAATCCAGCGTATAAATAAGTAACGCGTGGATGAAAACAACACTTCAGGAAGATTGAAAAGAAAAAATGAAGAAGGTGTGCTTCTCTGACAGGTAATTGAATGGACGCCAGAAATACTGAAAACTGCAAAAACTGCTAGAGGATAGCGCGATAAATGCTAAAACTACAAAATTATCTTTCCTTGGTTTTCAATTTTCTAGGTCACTCAACTTTGAATTATTTTTTACAAGGATCAAGGGAAAAATAATTTTTCGGTGTACTAAGTGCTATATTAAAATGTTTCGGAATTTTTGATAAATTTATTTAAGATTTCTACTTATTCCGAACCATTGTAAAAGCTCTGAAAATACTACACAAGTTGTTTTCATTTTTACGTTTGCGAGAAAGCAACATACATTCTTTTTTTGTATTTTAGAAATAAGGATCTTTAAGGACCTTTTCAATTTTCATAAAATACAAATTATTATATTATTTGTAGATTTTTATTGCCATGCAATTTAACGTTTACTTCTTGAAAAATTGATTGAAATTGTATTCAGTTACAATAAGTGAGTGCTCAGGCAGGTTTTAAAAATTTAAAATAGTTAGTATATATTTCCTTTTCCTCCAAAACCTATTGCGAATTTCAAGTGCTTTTCTTTTAAGATAGATTTTCCGATATCATCATCTAAATTAAATATAGAAGTTGTTGAGATTACTAATATTCGAATATTGTTTCATACATCATTTATTTTAAAGCAGTGCTTCTTATTTCAAAACACTTTTTAAAAAATATAAATGCGAAAGTTTCGATATTTTCTTAAGAGATGTTCGCCAGCGTAAAAAATTAGTTCAGCAATATGAAATACTAACTGCTTTGGTCTTTTTTTTAAAAAATTGTTAAAAGAAACTTTTAATTTTTTCCCTCCCAATTTAAATAGTTAAAAAAAAGTGCTTTTGTGTACTGACGTCTTTTTTAACAATTTGTTTTTATTTAAACTTTTACTGATATGTAGATCAAATTAACCTACTAAAGGTGCATTTTAACAACAGATGCATTTCTTTTCGTTAAATAATCAAGAACTCAGCTGATACTTTTGTCATTTCAGAAAACGCTGCGAGATATAATTATAATAATAATAATAAACAGAACACTAAGTCGTTATCTGACATCTACTTTTGTTTTGTCTTGAGTTTCGCATGAACAACCCGTTTTGAAGCAATTCAAGGGCTATTTTGGGGCGGATCTTGTCAATTTAAACCGTATTCTCAGAGGTCGAGGTCAACATTTGAGGCGGCACCCAATCCCCAAATTACCACGCCATACCAGAGTGAAGACGTTTGACCTTCAATGTCAATTTTAACGTGCATCAGGCACCCAGAATACGAGGAATGTTCGGTAGAATCAGTCTTCGAATCTGGAACCTTCCGGTTTCGAAGAGGAATGCGCCTCCATTTTATATTGGGAGATTCATTTTCAAACTCAACTTCTTGGTTTCTCAGACATTGTGTCGAATCTAAGACAGGGGAAAATTGAATTGCTACCTCTTGCAATACAGCTATTATTTTAAAGGGCTAAAAGTATTATGCTATAATATAAAAATAAGCAGTATTCACGCATTTTCACATGACGCAAAAATTTCTAGCACGCATTTGACTCACTTACTCGTGAATTCAGAGTGGTTATCATTATTAAGTAAAAAAATTTTCATAAAAAAAATATGAGGAAAATAGTTTTCATTAAACAACTCTATTAAAGAATTTTTTAAACAGTTAATTAGTTTCCACTTTACGCAGGAGGTTTTATATTTAAAATTACATAAAGCCAAGATAGAAATGCTGAGAAAATTTGTTATCACTTTTATTGTTTCAGGTTAAAATTTTTTCCCTTCTATTTTGGGAATGTTTTGTTTTTTCGATTTAGAGACAAGAATTTATAGGATGTCAGAGAGCATATTTTCATGTTCACGTTGAAGATACATTAGTGAAGAGTTGACCAATACATGAGCTATCGCATGATATTTGCATCTTGATGCTAAATTTATCTATTGCTTTATCTAATACTCTAATTACTGTTATTGCACAGTTCTTCACTTTTGTATCTTCAACTCAACAGTGGGAATGAGCTCCAACTTTGTTTTTTGAGTTGATCGTTAGATTACGGGAAGAGAAGAAAAAAAAAAACACTTGAATTCTGATGAAGAAAAAGGAAAGTTCTTTCTCCCGTTTCAAATCATTAAAAGACACGTTCCATTGATACTTTCGACTGTCCGCAGGATCACCTAGTCTCATTTTTACACATTAGCAATAAATTCAATCATCCCACATGGGTGATACCATAGGACAGGGGAGTAAAACTATTAATAGGATGATTAGAAGATTAGACAGATTAGTTCCATATTTCCATGCAGGGAGACGGTAAATGAAATCCTATTTGCTTAGTGGTACATCATCTGTAATAGGCTGAACGCAGAAGGGGAAAAAAAAAACTACTTCCGGCAAGGAAACACTTGCAGGGAAAATGTTAATTATTAAAAGGTTACTTAATAGCGTTTTCCAGATTCAAAAATTCATTAATTTGATACTAGTATCTGGAATGTGGTTTAATTCCGAGAAGAATAAACTTAATAAGAACAATTTTTAAAAACACACTTTTATAAGTGTCTTAAAAATAGAAATTTTTAAATTTTGATTATTTTCTGTTTTTAAGTCTTTAATTTATACTTCAATACTAAAAAAATTATAGATCTTTACGTCATTTTTTCTGAAAATCACTACCAGGTGGCTCCACGTGTACTGAACCAATATTTAATTACATCAATAGATTAATTGATAATTAAGTTCGGAAAATATTAAAATAGCTCACTGTCATCAAAAACACACAACTGTCAAAATTCAAAATCCTAGCACATCAGGGAGTGAGTGAAAAATCGATTACAAATTCCTATCGTTACAAACACGAAACAAGCCAAGTCAGATAAAAGTATGTAAAAACAATTAGTAGAAGTGATTTTTGGGGGGATGTCATGAGGCAGAATGAAATACATAAGAAAAATTTTAAATAAAAATTTTATAAAATGGCAGATCATTTACATATTATAGGGATGGCGGTTATTACGAAAATAACCGGTTTTCGGTTTTTTTTTCACATTACGGTTTAAAGTGGCGGTTATAACCGCTCAAAATAACCGGTTTTTTTTTTATAAAAAACAAACGCCGTTTGTAGACAAAATTTTTTATTAATATTGTTTTCACAGGAAATCAATCCATTGGCCAATATTTATCTGTTCATTAAGACCTTTTCAGTAATCCGCCAAACAACAGACGCCTCGAAGGAGCGGTTGTCGTTGATTGGCCTAAGATGATGAAATTCAAAGCTTCATAATTTTTTAAATTTTAGTCTAATCGAACCAAAAATCGAGCCTGAATTCCGTTCCGGTTTTTTAACCCGGTTATTGGATTAAAAAAAAAAAACCAGTTATAACCGGGACAAAAAAATAACCGAAAAAACTGGTTAACCGAAACAAAAAAAAACCTGTGTTCGGTTAAAACTCGTAGGCTTTTCCCATCCCTAACATATTATCTGGACAACTGATTAGAGCATAATGACAACTGACCATATTTATTTTTGTACTGGTTTTGCAACAATACATACCATCATATTCAAGCACATGTATTGGCTAATTTTATCGATGACCCTAAACCTACCTTCCCTTTTTTCTGTCGATATGAACATAAATCAGTCTTCTCGGCTTACAGAAAGATTATGAATCGCATGTTATACATTAGAAAACAAAGCCATGGTTGACGATTTGTGGTAGCAGAATACCGAGATATTGAATTATCAGTAGTTGATATATTAGAAGTTAGGAATAAAATTTTGGTGTTCCAATGTTGTAATTATACTTTGAAGATAATTTCGAAATGTAAGTGATTTTCGAAGAAATCGTGAGACTGCGACATCTTCGCATATTACAAATATAGTTGCTTAATAAAACTGGTAAAGCCATATATTTTTGACTCAAAATTATAGTTAATATTATTTATTAGTATGAATGAAAGAAAAAATTAATAATATGAAATTTAAAGAAGTAAGGAGATCAATTAGTGAAATGTGAACTTTACATTTTAAATAAATGATCTCGAGAAATTGACCACCCACCCTACGAGTCCTTTAAGTCTGATATTAAACAGTTACTGAATTCAATGGTTCTAAACTAAAATTTAAAATACACAAATATGTAAAAAAAAAAAAATGTTAGTTTTCAGATAGTAAATTTATGTTGAAAATTGTTAAGAAAATAAAAATAGTTACAAATTAATCAAACAAAATCTTTGTATACATTCTTTAAATCCATACAATTTTTATGAAATATAATTGTTTGATTTCGTTTCAATGAACAACTTAGCATTTACTCTTTTCTCTCCCTACTTTTTCAAAATGAATTCATCTGAAAGCTATGTAAAGCGATGAAAGCCACAGAACAAATTTTTAAGCTATATGTTCTTCTAAAAGATAAAAGCTTTTAAATTTTCTTTAATAGATTTTGAAAATAAAATCAGTATCCAAACATCATACTCTTTTCTTCACTTCTCACTAAACTTTGTATCTCGATTAAAAACATTCTTATAGTTAAAACGGTGTATATTTTCGGCTAATACAAAAGCCTCTCTTATCTTGGGGTACCAGTAGTGGAAATCGGCAAGACAATAAAGCCTTTATGCTATTCACTGTTTTTTTAAGTGGCATAAATACCTGTCCTTCACCACCGCTTATTTTGGGAGTAAGGTTGAACAAATCTTGAGAAGTCGAATTCAAAAGCTCCTTTGAGTTACCACTGTGACTATAACCAAAGCTTGAACTGAATCCAGATTCAACACTGGTTTTCGGATCATTGTTTAAGAAGTGGTCCCTGAAGATAAATCAGAGAGCAGAATTTATTATCACAGAATCAATATTCATTGAAACGATTTTACAAATAATAAGTGTGATATTTAAATTTTAACACAGAATATTTATAGATTGGCAAAATGGACGAAAATTAAGTTCATAAGCGGTCACATGAAAACCATCGCATGATTGTCAAAGCAGCATTTTTCTTGGACTAGAAGGGTGACAATTATAATGGCAGTTGTTCCCGTTTTAGTCACATATTTCCTGCGTATCAGTATCGGTTGGTTGTCAAAATACAATTGAGCAAATTCAAGTATTCGTCGCTTTTTTAATTTAATCATTCAAGAAAATCCAATTGACGGTACTCGTGATGAACATTTATTGACCTCAAGCTGTTGGAGAATAAATTAGTAAATTATCTTAATAAGAATAAAAACGATATCTACGAGGCAGATAGTTGGACCAAGAGTTACTAAATTTGGCATAAACATATTTTAGAGAGTGGCAATGTGCCCCTCTTTACGAATTTTTCGAAGTTTTATTTAGATCTTCAATTAATTAAAAAGTAAGTAAAATGTTGGTGGTTTTCGACGACAACTTTGAAAAACATTATAAAAAACTTTTCTTCATTAAAAAAATTATCTTTTTAGTAATGCCAATTCATTTGTCTTACAATTTTTCTCTAATTTTTACGACCTTCTAAAATTTTTTATTCATAATTTGCGATAATATTTTTCATTGTTTTAAAGAAGTTGAAGCTATTTTCCTTGTTTCTACAAATACTTAATCATGGGTCTTTCTTCCAATGCCAAATCAAGCTAAGAGGGTAATGTTTATTTATTTATTTTTTGCATGTAGAATAGGTTTCATTCTAAAATATGTTTCGATGGAAATTTTCCTCGATGCTTTTAAAGCAACCTCAGTTAAGGTTTAATTACCAAGTCTGCAGCATATTTTTCTTCCATTGTTAAAAGTAAAATATGAAGATTCTGTTCATTTTTTGCATTTCTTTTTTAATTTTTATCTAAGCTCAATAACAAAATTATATTTTACAAAATTTTAAATTATAATTATAAAAATTCAGATATCTTTCCAGAAGGACTGCCAGATCAGAATGGCAGAAAAGGCAAAACTTTCTTTAAAAAAACGCCAAATTTGACTTATTTTCATGATTTGGAAAAGGCTTCTTCCGTGAAAACGAATCTCATTAGATATATATACAACAACTACATTAATAAAAAACATATTGAGAAATAAAATTTAAAACTGCTTTAATGCATTTAATGCCTTACAATGAAATTCACTTTTCGCTAAGTCTAAATGAATGAAATCGCGAGAGCAAATTATCTTAAGTTATATGTTAACAAAAATATTTTCACACGATAATGTTTTTAGGCAGGCATACTTATCTGTGAACTGCGTGATCCAAAAATCGTTCAAAACGCTCTACAAGGGCAAACCGTTCGAGCTAACAGCTACAAAATTTGGCACGTAGTTACTTTTTGGGTTGTATGTACTCACTGAGAAAGGAGTTTTCAAAATTTTAATTACGTTTTAAATTAATTAAAAATTAATGGAAACTTCAACGTTTTCCCTCAATAAATTCTGAGCTATTATCGCACAAAAATCATTTTTACACTACTTTAACATTCGAAATATTAGCTTTTCAGTGATATCAATTTTATTTCCGTGCAATTTTTTCTCCAATAGAAATAATTTTTTCAAAATTGATTACGCAACGGCCGATGCAATAGATTTTGACCATTCATTCGCTATTGCAATGCTCAATAGTCTATTTAATTGTGGAGTCGGCTTTTACATAATAGCTTTTAATTCAAAAAAATTTGTAAATTTAAATTTCAAAAATATTTAAGTTTCAAGACTTTTCGCATATTTTTATTTCAAATTTAATGGAAGTATTTCGCATCTTGAATTATTTTGATTAATTTTATGAATTTGTAAACTTGATTTAAAAACGACGGCGAGGAAAGTATGTGTGTTTGTGTGTTCGTTTATTAGTTTTATATTCACGCACACACCGTTGGACTTACGGCGACCAAATTTGGTACAGTGATGAATTAGCACAAGAGGGAGCTAACGCCGTAAAAATTATTTTTAAATTCGAATTAGATTTTTATTTATTTAATTAAATAACGAAAATTAAGCTATTTTTAAATGTTTATCGCCAATAACTTCTGAAATATTTAACGTACGAAAGTTATTTTTACATCACCTTAAAGAGATAATTAATTGTTAATTAATCGTTAATTGTTGCATAACGTTTTCTCCAATTTTAATAAACATTTCAGAATTCATATTAAACTCATTTTGAAAACAATGTTTTCTATTGTAATAAAATCAAACCAATTTTTGTTTCATCAAAACCTTTTCACGTGTTTTTACCACTCTTCAAGTACGATAAGAAAATATTTCTTTCTTTGGTCATTGCGTCCAAGGTAGACTTCTTACTTCCGCTGTTATTTCGTAGCATGCATTTAACTTTCGTTTCTATTTCAAGCTTTTAATATGCCTTCAAATATCCATTGACGTTAGTTTAGTTACTAAGCAATGTTTAGATTAAATTTCACAGATTTTTAAATGATCCTAACCAGTGCACAGCGGCGTAGCGACCGGGTATTAAGGGAAATATAGATGCCGCAGATGCCAGTTTTAGGGGCGCCATGGAGACAAAACACTACTGCATTTATGCCAATTTTTAAAGAAAATTATGATTAAGGGACATAAAAATATGTCATGCCCCCAGGGCTATTTGCGCTTGCTAAGAAAATGACGACTGGGGGTAAAAAAAAAAATCATATTCCCTGGGCGCCACTTATCCAGGCTGCGCCACTGATCTTCTTGACAAAACGTTGATATGTTTGTGTCACTTTTTAAAATCAAATACAATAAAGATTCAAAAATACCAGTCCAGGGCGCTGTTTACTCAAGTTAAGCCTCTTATGATGAAAAGGGGGAGGCATAGTATGACCGGAGCACCACTTACCCTTGGTACGCCACTGTCAGTATGTAAAGTCATTAAAGGTTAAACGAGTCCCTTTCCTACCGAAGGAAGAGGGCCTAGGGAAAAAAAGAAGGAATGGTGCTTCCAGTCAGGCACACAAACACCCAAAAGAAGAGAATGGGGAGCCATAAAAAGCATGATATGAAGTATTTCTGTTGTCTCCGAAGCAATGATGGAGATGGGAAGATGGAATTCCAAGGGTTGTCAGACTCGTGTGAAGTGGTTGAAAGTACAGAGACAAAAAGAAGAGGTTAATTTATCTGCTGGCCGAGGGGTCGGACACACAGGAGAGGGCAAAGAGAAAATCAACGAAAGTCGTTACAGAGATAAACTGTTTAATTAAGTTTCAAGTGTTATAAGTACTTAGACTTGAAAATATTTCTACCCCGAGCAACGCCGGGTATATAAGCTAGTAGTTTTATAAAAATTCAGACTGTAACGGCACTTCGGACTAGATGTTCGGATTTCTTTGTTTTCTTGCGTTATATATATATATATATATATTAATTTATTTATATAAAAAGTAATTGCATACTCATAATAATTGGTTAACAGAAAATATTATTAAATATTTACTTAAATAATTACATCAGTTATTAATTGGTGTAATTATTTTAAGTTAAAATAAAAATTTATGCAGTCCTGAGCAATTGCAGTAAAAGTTAATCAATATAATTTTCAACTATTATGTGTTGAGCATTTAAAGACTTAAAATACTTACGCAGGATTGCTGTAGAATAAATCTCGTGTATTAATTTCCATTTTATGCATATTTCTCCCTAAAACGAATTTTAAAAATATTTATTCAAAGTTGAATAAAGAAAAAAATATTCACAAGAAATTCTTAAGAAAGTCAAGCAAAATTTTAGATGTTTAAATATTAATTCAGGATACCTGTTTTCAGTGTTGTCTCCAGGAAAACAAAGATTACCCATTTTTTTTCTACATCAACAAATATGTTCTGTACTTTAAATCGTATGTAGTTTTCTGTTAGTATTTTTATATCTCTATTTTCTAATTTTCAATCAATTTCCCCCACTCTATACATATCCAATTACCGTTAAAAAAAGATGCAACAGCATTATTGGTTGTTACCATAGCTGTCTTTTCCCTGCTTCTCTGACTATTCTACTCTCTCTATATAAAAAGATAAGCAGAAATCAAACGGTTTTTATGAAACGCATAATACCTAGCTTATTTTAAATTTTACACATAACATGTTTTTGGTATCATTCTTTTCAAAATTTGCCCAACTTAATGCTATACTGCTTGAATTTCTAAATTTTAATGCATTTTAAAATTCTAAAATAAACATATCTCGAATTCGTAATAGTTTATTAAAGTTTCCTCTCTTTATTGCCTAGTCTTTTAAGTTAGCAGATAGGAAGTCATCGAGTCCACCAATCGCGAATTGGCAGTGCCCGGAATAGTTGGACCACCGTTGACGGACGGAGGGGGGGGGGGGGGCGCCTAGCGTATAATAATTTGATAACTGAAGATGGCACATTGAATGTAAACATTTTTTAAGAATATCTGTTTTCATTCACATCTGAAGATAACGAAAACAACATATATTTGAGGATTTTCTACTGGCAATAAAGTACAGGGTGCGGCAGAAATAACTCCCCGATTTCCCACTACCATTGTTCCAGCGCTAGTTGTGCGACATGATATTGGGTTATGGCTTTGACTAGAAGATGTCTTACCATTTCTTTGAATCGCAGATGTTTTACCATTTCAGTAGCCATCATGGTGTGAAGCGATGAGCATTGTGCTTTCGTGATAGAGGCGTATTTAAAAAATGGCGACTCTGTCATCACTTCACAGCGATTATTTCGTAGACACTTTGCGTTGGATCGAAATGCAAAAGTTCCTGATAAGAAACCCATTTCGTTATGAGTCCGAAATTTCCGAAGAACAAGTTCTGCTTTAAAGCTTAAACTTCCTTGCAGACCTCGTAGCGTACGGATATTAAAGCAAGTCGAAGCAGTGAGACTAGCCGTTCTCCGCAGCGTTCAGCCCGTAGGCATGCTACTGCTATGGGGATTTCTGATAGGAGTGTAAGAAGAATTTTACACTTAGACCTGAAGATCCATCCTTACAAAATGATGATCGTGGGACCGTGATTGGGCTAACCACAGAACATCTTCTGAGGCTATTCTGCAAAATGTTCCACGTGACGTTATTCTTCTCTCAGGTGATGAAGCTCACTTTCATTTGTCAGGGTGTGTGAACCAGTGGCGGACTGGCCAGGTTGCCAGCTTGCCCGATGGCAAGTGGGCCCCTTAAACATAAGCTGATATGGGCCCCCAGGATCTGTGTATGTGAAAGAGAGAGAAAGGAAAGATTTTTTTTCCTAGAGAAATTCCTGCGTCTTTTCTAAAGCAAACAAAATAGCAAGTAGTTTTATGTCCTTCACACAACCTTTTCTTTCTGTGCAAGGTCAGGACGCAAAGACCACTCGTATCACCCCCGGCAAGACGGAAGAGTGACCCCTCTGAGCAGGAAGCTGCGGTCCTTGGAAATGTCTAAATAACATTCTTTTTTGTTGTTAGTGCTTTTTTACAGTAGTAAAACTGACGGAGAAGCGAACGAAGAAAATAGTCTACTTCGGACCCTCTGAAACTTACAAGGGAAGGGGAAATCATGTAATTTGACAAAATGGCATCCGTGGGACACTCGCAGGACCAGGGGATAGATGTATTTCTCTGGCCCTGGGACACTCGCTCTTTCCTTGGAGGTGGGGGGCTATGGGAGTGCTTCTTTGGGTATGTTAACAAGGTTGTAAAAGCAGTAAAAGGCTCTTTCTTTCGTGGGTGTGAGGAGTGGTACTCCTGTTTTCAGTTAGCAAAGAAAGAGTAGAAATGCAGAGGGAGACTCAGATTTTCCCTCTCTTTACATTGCTTTTCTAGTATTAAATACTGACAGCGGCGAACAGCTGAATAATTCATCTTATTAACTGTATGGATTAAATTATGCCAGTCAACTTTAAATTCACCAACTTATTTAATTTTTGGTAAGCTGAAGCCATTAATTGTTACAAAAAACCAAGAAATAAATTAGTTAAAAAATTGAAAAACAGTGGACAGGAAATGTATTAATATTTGAACTAAATTTTGATATAGTATGTTTCGCATCTGATGAAATTAATGACTTAGGTTTTTACATTTAGCAAATAAAAAAGGCTAAAAATCTTGAGAGTCAATGAAGTTATTTTTTTTATTGGTCAAGCATAATTCTAATTTAAATTACAATTATTACACTTTATTAAGCTAATTATAGAGTGAATATTTAACCTAATTAAACACAATCTCCAGGAAAAACTTTCTTTATGTAACAGGAAAGATGAGTTTTAAGATCATTGCTAGAAATTAAATCTATCATAATAATATTGTAAATATGTCTAAAAAGTAAATTTATTTGAAGTAATGAGGAAAGAAAAAAATGGGCTAAAAAACTGATGAAATGGAATGGAATTTTTGCTTTAAAAAAGTTTTTATATCGTAAGATGAAAATATAAGTATATATCATGCTTCTTCTTTATCAGGAGAAAAATATACGATTTATTGATTTGAAGCAATGAAAGTTGATTGACTTTCATTACAACATTCCAAAGTATTGTTAAATAATTATGCTTAAAAATATTTTTAAAAAATTGCAAAATTAAGGAGAAAATCTCACAGCAACTAAACTGGCATAATATTGAAAGATAAAAATTTTGAAATTTAATAATGTGTAAAAATTATGTTTATATGATAATATTTTTTGAGTTTTAGTTGAAAAAATTCCCAATTCTTGCTTAATTTTTAATTAATTAAAATTTAAAAACTTTCTGAGATGCATATTCCTACGCTCTTATAGTATGTTTGTACCAAATTTGGTGGCTTTAGATTCAACGAACTGTAGAACATCAACAGACAGACAACAACCTACACATACATTCTCTTTTATTATTTATTGACAATTTGCATACAAAAGCATGATCAAAAGCAAAACATAGAAATAAGACTATGGTACTCCGTGTTAGATTTTATTGCTTAAAAAATAAAATGCATCTATAACTTATAATTTTCTTGTTTTCAACTGTCTTGTTTGAAATTGATTTAGTACAAAAGTTCAGTTCTTTACATGTAAAGAGGAATTGTTCGTCTTTTATAAAAATCTGCAGTTTTTGTCCAAACTTGATGAAATTTTTCGCATGTGCTCTTTAAAACAAAAGGAGAATCACTGTCAACTTTTCAAAGTCCTGTAGTTAATTAAAATTTCAGTTATTAAAAATTGAACAAGATTTTGTTGTTTTCCCCGTGAAATCTTTCAAAACTCATTTCAGAAGAATGATTTTTTGATT
>BGPR01000960.1:141766-214548 GCA_013235015.1 Araneus ventricosus
AAGAAAAACTGAAAACGCCCCCTTTAAACCCCCCTGTACCCCCGCGTTAGCCCCACCGTCGGGGACTTTTAGTATGTTGTTTAGGGCACTATTCCCTACAACTGTGCCAAATTTCAAAACTACACCATTTATTTTTTTTCTATTTTTCCTTCTTTGACTCTACTAGAATTTATCTTATGGAGAGAAAAGAATTGAAGGGAGGAAGGGATCACGACTGTTCATTAAATATATTTGTGCCCCCCCCCGCCCCGACGCCACTCATTCTCAACACATACAATACTACTTTTATAAAATTATTATATAGGCATGAGGTGCTTCTGAAGGTTGTTACTTCGGCATTTTTTATTGATTTTACCATTACAATAAGGAATTTCAGAAATACTCACTGTTTCAAAACTCCCCATATCTTCTAAACTATTGACGCTAAAATAAAGATGTAGGACTTTTTTTGTATGTAATTCAATGTAGTTTATTTTTGCAACTGAGATTTTTTCTCTAGAACCCATAGTTTTCGAAATATTTAAGAAAAACTGAAAAAGCCCCCGAGCCGCCCCCCCCCCCCGCGTAACCCCACGGTCGGGGACTTTTAGTATGTTGTTTAGGGCACTAATCCCTACAACTGTGCCAAATTTCAAAACTACACCATTTTTTTTTCTATTTTTCCTTCGTTGCCTGGACTATTTCCGAAGCGTCTGATCTCACTATGAGGTGACATTTCATGGTCAGCACGTTTCCCAGAACTGTCGCCTTGCGAATACTTTCTCTGAGCGTATCTGAAGTCAAAAGTCTACAAGAATAGGCCACGAACAACCGAGGAACTGACAGCTGCTATCCGCCAAGAAATTGCGGCAATACCGCAAGCAATGACTAGGAGGGTAATGAAGAACTTCTGGGTGAGACTTCAGAAATGCATTGACAGTAAAGGTCGGCATTTGGACGATATCAGTTTCAAAACGAAGTAAAGGTGAATGTGAAAAACAAAATGGTAAATATTATTCTTTCAAATTGTGAAATAAAATTTTGAATAATACCTATTATTGCTTTATTATTTATGTTTGAAATCAGGGAGTTATTTCTGCCTCATTCTGCCTGTATATTGCGCCTAAAGATTACAACTCCAAAAATAAATTAATACAAATTAGTATCAGCTCTGGTTACAGCAATAAATTATTTATAAACATGTATGGGTACTGAATGCTCCTATTAAGATTCTAGATTATTTTTAATAGCAAATTATCTTTTCGCACAGAAATATCAAATATTATAGAATATTTTAAGATATTTTGAAATCAGCCGTGCATAGGAACATATAACTCACGGAATTAATTTAGTTATAGTTTCTTCCTACAGGATTATCTATGTTAAAAAACCCCCTCAATTTGGGTCAAGTTAATTTTTTCTTGCATTGTATTGAATTCAAAAGTAAAAAAAATAATAATAAGTACGGAAATGTAAAATTAACTGACGTTTTCAACATGATTTTTTAAATGTATAGTTATTTTACTTATATTAGAATTAGTAATTGTTCGCTCATTTTTTTGACAATTTGATATCAATACAGAATTAACAAAGCTGTGAAAGTAGATTCTCCAAATGAGTATAATTTCATTGATTTTATTACAAACACGTCATAGAGTACAAATTGTATATAAATATAGAATGTTAACCAAAATTAAACTAATTAGTTAATGGAAAGCAACTCTTTTCATGAAAGAGTCTACAATTCTACTAATCTTAAATATCCAGCAGATTTCTGGAAGTGCTTGTTAATCCACCTCGTATTCAGAATAATTAAGTATTATTAAAAACTTTAGTCACTGTATTTACTCGAGCAAAACACAGATAACTTTTAGAATTTTTTGCAAAAATCTTCAGAGATTTATTAATTTCAATTACAAACCGGATATGACGCTGCCTCGGAAGTAACGATATTAATTTAATGTAATTATATTAACGTCTGATTTTGAAAGCTACATGAGGGCTATTTTAGCACCGATCTCGGACGACACCGTAGCCGACATCTCACTCTCCAGATTTTCATACCACACTGTGACAATTAATAGGTTCGGAACGCTATTCGGCGGTTGTCCTAGATGTGAGTTTGATACGCCCCGGAATAAACTAGCCACACTCTCATAATGTTGAGCCGCTCCATGAATTTAATTTTGTTTAGAATGCCAATTGCCGAATAAGTACTCAAGGTATCTTTAATTTAAACAAAGCGATCTAACAAGCCGTAACATAATCATATAGCATAGGCGCAAAGGATTCACGGAACTTTTGAATAACCAGAATCCAACGCCATTAACTGAGGTTAGAACCCACTGATTTGGGCTTAACTGTCCGTCACCATAGCCACTACACCATCCAAGCCGATCAGGTAAGTAGTTAGGTTAGTAAAATAGCAAACAAACAGGGTTTTTAATTCAAAGAAACAATGATTAGGCAGAAAAACCGACGGTGATGCACACGACGATTATTATGAAAAAAAAAAAACCTAGTAGAGAGATATGCCGTTGGTGGGGGTTATGCGAATTGCATCTCTTTTTTTGCATGTTTCAGCTTAAATTTTCAGTTTCGAAACATCACGAAAAATGAATAAAAAATTCATTCGCTTCTTTTCTCTCTCACCCTTTTCAATATTGTTTTCTCCATTGATCCAATCTGAGAATTCGAATAAAATACATTTATTTAACAGTGAACATTTTTTTAATTGGCTGATGTCAGAAAGGATAGAGGTGTGTGATCTAGATTGCTTGGCCTATTGTTTTGAAAATGTAATTGGATATTGTGGATTCCCTAAACAACTTAATGTTACCTTAAAAATTATACACTGTATAGTTTATATCGAATTAATGTTGTCATTGTGACTAAATTATTGGTGCTTTATAGAATCAGAATTTAATGAAACGCACTTTTATCTTTATTTATACCATTTAATTAGAATTAGTTATATAGAGATAACCAAAAAGTATTTTGAAATTAACATTTAAACAAATTTTATCCTTCTTATTTGTCATTAAGTTAAGATAAAAGCTTAGTAGCTGAAATAAATATAAAAGATTATATGTAATTAAAGTTTGTAAATAGCTATGAGTACTAATTCTGTTCTATAAAGGAAAAAATGTAAAGTTTTATTTATTTGTAATAATTTTTTTCATCAGATAACATTACATCATTCAGATTTTAAGAAAATACTATTCATGGAAAGCTAAAAACTTTTGTGTAAAATATATTATTTACATATATACAAAAAACTGGAATTAGAAACCCCCCAAATTTTTGTTCAGATATATCGCTGAACATTAAAATCTAATTCAGCAATCAACTGATACGAGTGTTAGCAGTTAAAACAAAAATCATAATTTTGAACACAGCTAATTGCATACAGCTTAAGAAACTGCATTTAAAAACTATTTAATGAAGAAATTCAACATTATTTGCCGTATGAAAATTATAAACACGTTTTAAAAAGAACACAAAAATAAATTTTATATAAATATAATAAAGAAAATAATCCTTTATCTGGTTTTAATATGCATATTTGAAGTTAAAATTTTTGATTCTGGACTTGCAACAAATTATAAACCACATTACCTTTCAGATGAAAGAACAATTTGGTAATTATCTGATCATGAACGAACACTTTTAAATTGTTTCTTTTTATTAGTTTTTATTTTTTGAGCGAAAGCAGAAGTTCAGAAGCGAGACCAAAGAATACACAAATTTCATTCTGATTACATTTTAATGTTTCAAACTATCGTCTGCTACAATAAGCCGTTGCCACTTCAACGATTTAAAGAAGAGAATTAAAATATAAAATGTATGATAAATCGTTTTCTGAATTTTTCACAACCATTTATATTTTTAAATAATAAATAGATTAACATGACCATCTTGGGAATCTAGCTTAATTTTACTTTAAATTCTAATATTATATATTTTAAAATCTTAGTACTATATTAATGTATTCCAAAATCGCTTTTCTTAAACTCCAGTTTCGTTTTATTTCCCGCGCTGGAGGTATATTAAATCTCGCGTTTTGGCATATTTATTACTAAAAGAATATTTTAATCGCTTCCACGCGCCAACATAAATCTCGAAATCAGTGATTTGTTGGAGACAGTCTTTTCCCTAAAACACTTACGTAATTTACTAAAAATAGCTATTATTCCCTTCACTTTGATCACGTGTCTATATGTTAAATCCCTACCTGAGGAAATGCAGGGATTTTCTGTTCTCTTTTTGACTTGAAACTTAAACCAAGATGTACGTACATTCCGTCACTCTCCCATAATAAAGGAAAATTAGACTATAACTAGGCTTTTCCTGACTACAACCACGAATACCTTTCATATATATCTTTAATTTTTATGTTAAAACAACAGTTTCTAAGAATTCCAAAATAGTTTCAGATTCTCAGACTGAAATAATAAGCAAAGTAAAAGCTTTTCTTCATATTTTTATTTAATTAAAGAAGACAGAAATGACATTTAATATTAAAAAAATATTAAAGCTGAAAATGAATGAAAAGAGGTAGAAATTTCCGTTCGGAAAATCTACCTTTTTTTTCCTCTAAGTATAAGGTGGTCATAAATTATTGGACCGATTTCAAAAATTAATAATAATAATAAAAAAAACTAATAATGTTACTACTACGGTTTTTTTAAAAAATGTGAGCGCATTTTAAAAAAGTTTTTTTTCAGATAGGTAACGCGCCATTACGGTGGTCGTAAATTATTTTCCACTTTCGAGGGCCATTATCTGCGAAAGTATTAAATCTAGAAGAAAAATAAAAGCATGTATTTGTAGGGAATTTCACACTCTTTAATTTGTTAAATCAATTGTAATTCGAAAACTGAATAGATTTCGAGATATTCAAGAAAAAATAAAAATAAAACCAGAAAACGAAAATCGGCTTCTGCTGATCGGTAGCTATCGCATATGGAAATCTCCCGCTGTAGCAAATTTAGAATGCCGCAATGGTACGCCAGCTATCTGAAAAAAACCTTTTTATTCGCTTTCTTATTTTAAAAAAAAACCCGCAGGTATAATATTATTAGTTTTTCTGAATTAATTTTTGAATGAATTTTTTCCAATGCTGACTTTAGAACTAAAATATAAATTTTTAAATTTAATAATATCAGAGAATTTTCGCATTGAAAATTGTGAATGGTCAGTAAATGATTAAAATATTACTGCAGAAAGTATACATATTGCTACATAAATTAAGTCGAAAAGCGTAAATCGATGGAGTTTGAAAATAGCTTATTTAAAAAAAAATCCAATGCTTTGGAAATTGTGATTATAATGATGTAATAAAATGCGTTTTAATGCAGTAAATTAGTTCAAAATCTCCAAATGAAAGATGTTTCGAAATCAGTTTTACTGTTTAAGTATCTTTTAATAGTGTTGGCAAATTTGTATAAAATTGTCGTAATTGCCAGATTACTGATGAACCAAGTCTTTTAAGTCAAATTAGGTTGAGTCAGCTCAAACTGTAAAGAGGAATATATCGTTAAGATAAATAAATAACTTCATTATTTTATTAGTTAGCTCTTGTCGATTTTTTTAAATTTACTTAATTCTAGAGAAAATATACAAAAAAACTTTGGAGGTTAATAATATTTCCCATTCATTAAGAAATTATTTTATACTTTTTAGTCCGTTTTAAAAACGTGGTATATTAAAATTTTTATTTTATTTAAATTCTAGTATATGATCAAGTTAGAGCGCATCCTCTTCTTCTAGAGGTACACCGTTGGTACAGGTACAATTAAAGGTGCCAAAACAGAAACACAATGCTAAACGTGTGTTGCTCCGCCGCTCCTTTGTTGGAGGAATTGAGGAAAGATCAGCTCTGGTCTTGGTTGATGATTTGAGAAATGCTGCATATCTGCGGCTATTGAAATTATGTTCATCAGCAACAGCTTTGTACTAGGAACATCTTCTTACCGGCTCGTGAGATAGCATCTGGTGTTGATAAGGGGTTATAAAAGATGTCAGCAATATTTTTATCTGGCTTAGTTGATTTTTGAACAATGTAACTATAATACTTTGCTTTTTCTATAAATATGGTGTAATGTCGCAACCACAGAATGCATGGAGAAGGAGGATGGTTTGGGCAAAAGAAAGTTCTTTCTGCAGCTTTCCTGTAAAAAATAATTTAGCTTCGACTTTTCCCTTGCCAGGCTTCATAAAACAAGTATTGCTTTCTGGTGGTGCCAAAGCAATCAGTAACACGACTAGGTCTACGTCTTTCCCTTATGAGAAGTTGCTTTCTCTAACCCAGATCTCACAATATAAGTATCAGCATCCCCTGAAGCGACACTCGTTTCAATTCCTTTAGCAGATATTTTCTATGTTAGTAATTGAAAATGCCTGGCCTTATTTCTTCAATGGCAAGAAAAGGTTTCTGTTGAAATGTGACAGACTGGTTGCGAGCTTTTAAGTTAAACTCAGCATAGATATGTAGATTTCGATTATACTGTCTAAATACACTCATTTGAAGCGTTAACAGAACCAAAAGACTGAGTAAAGGGATCTAGTGGAGGGAAACGGACGTAAGGAGAGGAAGGGAACACAACTGTTCATCAAATAGGTTTGTCGCCCCCCAATACCGCACTGCTCTCGACACCTACAATACTACCCTCGTATAATTATTGAATAGGCATGAGGTCTTTCTGAGGGTTGTTGCTTCAGTACTTTTAATTGATTTTACTATTACAATAAGGAATTTTTGAAATATTCACTTTTAACCCCCCCCCCCGTATCTTCTAAAATTTCATTTACAATTCGTTGACTGGACTACGAGTAGAAGGAAAGTTGTAAAGGGGAACGGATGTGAGGGGAGGAAGGGAGCATAATTGTTCATCAAATGGATTTGTTACCCCCTCTACGACATATGGAATACTACCCTTGTATAATTATTATATAGGCATGAGGTTATTATGAGGGTTGTTGATTCAGCACTTTTAATCGATTTTACCATTACAATAAGGAATTTCAGAAATATTAACTTTTAAATCCCCCTGTATCTTCTAAACTATTGATGCTATAGAAACAAAGTAGGACATGTTTTGTAGGAAATTTCATGTAGTTTCATTTTGTCATTGAGTGTTTTTTGATAGAACCCATAGGTTTTCGAGATATTTAAGAAAAACTGAAAATGCCCCCTTTAACCCCCACTTAGGACTTTTAGTATGTCGTTTAGGACACTACCCCCAACAACTGTGCCAAATTTTAAAACTACACCATTTTCTTTTTCTATTTTTCCTTCGTTGATTGGACTACACAGGCATTTGAGCGATGTGTCAAACTCGTATCAGAAGTATGTCCCTAATGTTCAGGGCGAGATTACCAAATAGGCATATACCTAGAGGCCCCTTAACTTGGGGAAGG
Source organism: Araneus ventricosus (assembly GCA_013235015.1). NCBI lineage: Eukaryota > Metazoa > Arthropoda > Arachnida > Araneae > Araneidae > Araneus > Araneus ventricosus. Next base: position 149,168 of record BGPR01000960.1, read on the forward strand.
GTGCTCGAGATTCTTTTTTACGGTATTTTCAAGGATTATTTCATTTTTTCCTTTTATTTGATTTACAAGGGTCGCGTACTCGAATTTATTCAAATTAAAATCAAGTATCGTTTAAATTTCTGAACATTATTCTTAAGATTTTTTTTTTCATGTTTCCAAATCAGTGTGATCTATTTTTTCTTTTTTTTTTCCAGACTGACTGGCAAGTCAAGAGTCCAGCAAATTTTGTATTAGAGTATTTAGGTCGTTAAAAAATTTTGATATTTTTTACGATTTTGCTTAAAATTATTTTTAAATTAAAATTTTTTATACGCGAGATACTGAAACCAACTCTCTTGAAGGTGACCGGAAATTACATGTTTTGTTATTTCAGTTTTCCATATTTGTTACTTAAGAACTGCTTATATGCATATCAAATTAAAGTCAATAAAAAAATATCTGGTTTTGGAAGATGAGGAGAGTAAGGGGGCCACCAAAATTTGTGTTGCCTAATGATACCTATACGTAGGGTTGCCATACGTCCCGTATATACGGGACTGTCACCGTATCTCACTACTCAGTTCCGTATTAATATTTGTCCCGTTTTCTCCCTGGCGCGAAACTTTGACATTGAGTATGGGAGAGAAATGGCTGAAGTTTTTCGCAGATATAACATATATTGATCAGATGGCCACGCCTAATAAAGCTATGCGAATACGTATTTGCCAATTCAGGCCACAATGCAAATGTCGAGAGAATATTTTCCTTAATGTCAACTCAATGGTCGGACGAAAGAAACAGGATGACAGTGGAGAAAATTGAAGCCATCTTCATATGTCATTATAATTTTAAAAGGTCTTGCGCCCAATTTTATGATCACGTGAAAGAAGAAAATGATATACAGTAGAACCCGGTAATCCGGACGGTCAATGGAGAATGATGCAAATCCGCAACAAAGGGCAGTCAACTGCTGGCGTCACCGAGAGATGTTTCTCTTGGTGGCGACTTGTTGAATAATTGTTCTGATCGTCCTTCCGCAGAATTGTACAATGATGACGGTGACATTTCCGCAATGTTTCTACCCCCTAACACGTCTGCGCTGATCCAACCCATGGTTCAGAATGCTATTCAAAACATCAAGCTGGGATATCGCAAGTTGCTTCTTACGAACATTCTCAATGATCCTGTGCACAATGAAAACTTGGAAAAAACACTGAAAAATGTAAATTTAAAAGATGTCGTGTTCAGTCTTGCTAATTGTTGGACATTTGTGTCTACATTGCTGATCAACAAGTCGTGGAAAAATTTGCTCCCCAATTTTATTGATTCTGAAGTTGAAGAAATTCAGCTTGCATCACTCATTAACCACTTACAAAACACGAACCCGATGTCTAATACTGAAGCCCTCCAGTGGGCTGATGAGGCTGACGACAGTTTGGCTCGAAATAAAATTTTAACAGACGACGAATGACAGATGAGTATAGAAGAATCTAGGATTCGTCCAATAGGTCATAAAAATTTTGTATCGTCGTGACGAATGTCAACCCTCAAGGCTAAAGTAAACAAAAACTCTTTAACTTTACTCACCTGACAATAAGAATCATAAAGAACAATACAATACTTTCTATAATTTAATAAAAATTACAATGAAATAACTAGCCAAAAAATGTCTTCTACCGCGTCAACGCTACAAGTATAAGTGGAATGACTACAAAAATAGGAAAATTTTCGAGCCTGTCCAAGCCAGAAAGCAATGTTGAAACGTTTTTATTATTTTTTTAAAAGAGGGAAATTAAGAAAAAACAGTTTTAAGGATTTTAAATAGTATCAAGAATTGTGGCTTGGCTCTGGGGGGGGGGGGGGGGCCCCCCCCCCCCCCCCCCCCTGGATTCGCCACTGGGACGGTAGCAACAGATGATGATGATGACGACGTCACCCCTGTAAACCCCGTCAAAATTTATCATTCTGAGGCTGTGGCGACACTCAAACCTTCATTACAGAACGCCGCCCCATGCCCCCGTACCTGACACCACTACATCGACCGAACCGGTTGGATGGACATGGGACCAACACTTCATTACAGTGGGCTGAAGAGCAAAATTTTGAAGCACACGAAATTATGCTCCTCAGACGTTTAAGAGACAGCGCATTTGAATTAACCAGCGGGAGTAGTCTCCCCTAAACTTTCTCGTATACTCCTAACACATGTAGGGACAAAAAATAAGCTAAAACCCCTAGCGCAGTGGAGATAAAAAAATAAGCGAAATTAAGTCAGTTCCCCGCAAACTCACTCGGATAAAAATTTCGAATCTGCTCTATTCCCAGAACGCAACAAGTTTTGTACAGCACACGTTGAAACGACAAAACGGAAATAAAATAATCCGAGCAGGATCAGAATTCACCAAAAGGGAGAAAAAAGAAGCAAATGGGAAGAAACGAAGCGCTTTTCGAAGCTACAATTTCGTAGACCGCCAAGGTCAAAAGCCAACTATACTAACTTGAGTAAAATAAACGAAACACTAGCCAACACAGAGTCGCAATGTGCAATTTGAACCAAATATGCAATTTGAACAACTTTTTTTCAAAGGATTGAAACGAAATTTGAGCACAGATCTATAATTAATATTAGCAAAAGTCAAAACAATTTTTATTTATCTAAGCCAAAGGGTTTAGGAGATATAATTTTTACAAGTATGCGACTATACAGACCGACAGACAGTCAACCCTTTGACGGATTTGGCCCAAAATTTGATACGGACCTACATTCATGATGGTAAAACTGTGTACCAAATTTTATTCATCTAGCTATTCAAGGTTTTGAGTTATAGTGTTCACATGACCGCGGAGAGACAGACAGACAGACTTCCCGTGGACGGATTTTGTCCAAAATTTGACAGAAACCTACAAATTATGTGTCAAGTTCACATACCAAATTTCATCCCCGTAGCTCTAATAGTTTTCGAGTTATCATGTTCACAGACAGACACACACACAGACAGACATAATTCCAAAATTGTGTTTTTCGGACTCAGGGAGGTCTAAAACGTGGAGATTCGTCAAAATCTCGAGTTCGAATTTTTTGACGATTACAATACTTTCTCTTTGTATACGAGAAAGTAAAAATTGGAACGGCCGCACAAATTAAAAAAAAAAAAATCACTGAATTTTTTGGACACTGATTATGTTCATTCACTTACATATGTAGTAATTATATACGTACATATCATGTTCATTCAATTTATACATACAATGTTAGTTCATACAAATATACCATAGTACCTATACATACAATTTTTGAAAAAAGTGTTTTACGTTATTTTTTAAAAACCTCGCTAATCCGGACGTCCATGTGCCTGAATTCGTCCGGATTACCGGGGTCCTACTGTAGTTAAAAAAAAAAAAAAATTAAAATCAAATTTAAAACACGATTGGGCTAAAAAGGATTAGCCTTGCATCTTTTTTCATTATTATTCTATATATTAATTTTATTAGATTGCTTCAACTTTATTGATTTTTTTATCAGAATAAAATAAATCCTTGGCAATTATGGCAACCCTACCTATACGGCTTAACCCTTAAAAGTCCGATATTTTAAAAATGTTTTTTGACTTTCATTTCTTGAATAAAACATGGGAAAAATAATTTAAAAAATCCTATTTTGTTTTAAGTATATTTTATGACTAAAGAACAGTTTGTTACCACCTGACAACACTGGGTTTTATTTCAGAAAAAAAGAAAAAATCCTTGATTTGGTTTGTGTTTCATGGTGCAAGAGTCATTTTTGGCTATGCTGCGCCAGAAAAATTCCTTGATAAAATGTCGAACCTAGATGAATTTTAATAAATAATAATACGGACAAGGAATTTTCTTAAAATTGTACAATAAAATATGGCATTCTCAAGAGTACAAACAAAGCAAAAAAGATGCAGCCTCAAGTGAAAAACATCAATTTTTTTTTATCAGCACTCAGGCTGCCATCTATACGTATGTGTATTGGCAACAAATAGGCATAGAGCTTCAGTCTTATTCTCAAGATTTTAGGAAAAAATATTGAGTATGTTGCTTAAAGACAACACTGGGCCTTTAAGGGTAAATCAGGCCTTGCTAATGTTGATCAACGAACGTAAGCCCGGTGGTTAGTGGGCCCGCACTGAGCAACAGTATGCATAGATCAGAAAGTGTTATAAATTTATGAAATCTAGCCAAATTTATTTCCTGCATTTTTAAGCCCACACACAAAAACGAATTTAGAGAAGAAATAATAATAAATTATAGTTGTCTGTATTAAAAGTAAATGCTAAGTTATTATAACACCTGATAACAACAAGGAAAATTACGCATTCAATATTTAATCATTTGGGAATATTCCAACTATCTATATAATAATAACCACCACATGGTGGTAACGGCCACGTGGTTTGGCTACTGCTAAAGAGATTCAGACAGTTTGTCTTACGAATTAGCATGCATATGGGATACTGCTTTGATTATGTGATGATTTACTATCAATACAAGAATTAACTTATTTCCCTACTATAATCTTCCCTTTTTTTTGTGTTCATTTTATGTTTGCTTTTTTTCTCAGTTTTGGAAAACACTGCATCTTTTTGATAAATTATAAGATCTTCAAAGTATCCAATGGACATTATTAATCGACTGCTTTTTTTTAGCCGAGTTTAGCAGCTTCCCTTCTTTATTTCATATTGATTCATTGATGCGGAACTCCGTTAATATTAAATAGAAGTTGAATCAGAATTAATTCATTTTTCTCACTTCTCGGAGATCTTTTTGTTGAATTATGATGCATCGGTTGTTTATTTTATTTATTTAATTCATGCAAGAAGAACTATTTAGAATACTTTAGTTTTTGTTAAAAGGGTTCTTACTTTTGGAACTAAATACTTATATATTTTTTCCTTAACCGTTCTTACACTGAAAGGCTCCTTTTACAATTCATCAATTTTTTTTACTTTGCATTTGGCAATTCATTTTTTTCTGTTAGTGGATTTTGCATTATTTTTACTCAGACAAAACGAAAGTACTGGCTAAAAATAAAGTTATTAACAAAACTTAAGTTACTGCCAATAGATTAATCAGTTCTGTTTTTCACACTTTTCTTTATTTCTTAAGCACTCTATACGAGATTTTCTTCCATATTTTTCATTAGTAAATCTGTGACAATCGGATCTGAGATACTGTTGACAAGATCGGCACAAATCTTCTAGTGAATAATATTGAACTCATCTATTTTCATTTCTAAAAGGCGTTTTTGTCTGCTTAACAGATTTTCATTATTTTTTTCTAAATTGGAAGGTTGATTCATACATTGATATTCTGGTTTTTCTTCATTGAGAAATAATACTAACAAATTATAAAATACTTTTTTTTACTGGGAGCTCCACTCCCTACGAGTATATGTGCCCAGGTCCTGAAAATCCAAATTGCACCATTGATGATCAAGTAATGCAAAATGTTTTCAGAATGGAGTTAAGCAAGACATGCAATGCCCACATTTTCTTATAAATTAGACCCCCCTAATATCATCTGGCAAGGAGAAAGAGTAAAATACCATGCAAAAAAATAAATAAATAAATAAAATCCAAGAAATAAGGATGTTTTAAAATCTAAAGTTTTTCTTAAAGTTCTATTATTTTTTTCTTTCTGTCTTTCGTGGCATACGTTCCAAGTTACCAAATAATGACCTAATTTTGGAGATCAGTTTTGCAATGTGTTACATTAAAAAATAAATTGTATTTAGACCTAAGCAACCTTTTGCTATGCATATACATCGACAAGATGTGTAAAGTTTATGGCGAAGAACTAAAATTTCCTAGCTGAAGTAGATTCACGTATTCTTTGTCCATTTCGGTGGGAATGTATGGCTGGAAATTATAGACCAATTTTAATGAAAACAAATTTATTACTTTTAAGAAATTGAGCACTTTTTATAATGCTCTAATAAAGAGACAAATTTTTAAAAAAATTAACGAAAAACAGTCGATTTTCGCCACTCATGACAACTTGCAAGTCCTATGCAGGGCTGGAAGATATCTCAATTTTTTTCATAGTTTTATTTCTCACAATTCACACTTTTCTGTGGTATAGCAACAAAAAATTTGCCCATCAGATTAATTTGGAAACTACAGTCGATTCTTAATTATCTGGTCTAATGTAATGCCCAATTCCTACCACACCCATATCCTTAAAAACACAATTTTTATACCAAATCCCATACTTAACTCGTATTTATAAGATTACTTGAGTATTCGAATTTCTTAGTGCAGGCTAACATTTTATAAATATTTGTGTGCTGCACTAGAACATTTAAAAAATTTATTACAGAAAACTACACTACTAATTCACACAAAATATTTTTTTATTATTGTGTGAAAAATAGAACACCAAGATTTTTCTTTTCAAATGCTGAGTGTTTTCAATGAATGACTTTTATTTTTGAAAGTACTAACCAAAACATGCATCACTAATTCATAGTCTGTATAATATTTTTTCTCCTCCATATGGGCAATATAGATATTATACCAGTAACTCATTTTACTCCCCCAGCAGAATTAATTTGTGGGAAGCTCTAATTACTGTTAAGATATAACTCCACCTGTGGTCACTAGATGTATTCCTAATGAAGCAAAACAAGAATACACAATCAAAAGAACAACAGTGAAAAGTACTCATGTGTCTGCCAGAATTGCCTTTTTACTTTCTTGTATACAGGGATGAGATTGGCGAAAAAGCAAAAAGACTGCAATCATACGCGAGCAAAAAAATTTGTACCACAATTTATTCGCAAAATAGGTTTTAAGAAGTAAAACTTCCAACATGATGAAAATATTACACTATAATAATTAATAATTCAGTCCATATAAATAAGAAAAAGAATATTAAATTATTATTAAATCATTCACATTAAAAGTTAACAAACAAGTTTAACACATCATCAGGGGCATCAGAAAATACAAAAATAGACATTAAAACATATTTACCACCTGTACACAACTGAGATGCAATATTCACCCAACAGAAGTCTGAGAAAAATTATATTTAATAGCCTTTTGATAAAAGTTAGCTAAAAAAATAAATAAAAATAAGGACAGATAATTTCTTTTGCTTCATGCAACTGTGTAAAATGTATTAGCACTTATAAATTATAATAATGTATCATATACTGAATGCTTTCTTTTATTTTTATACATTTTTGCAAAAGTAACAGCACAATGATTTTGCACCTTATAAAGTGAGAGGGGTTGTGGGAGTTACAATGACAGATTCATTTAGGATTGTTATTTGAAACATTTCCTTAATTGTTAAAGTGGTTTTCTTTCGTTTTTTTAATTGTGTGGCTTTTGTTGGTAACAGATCTCCATTAACACGCTTCACCCCTTGTTTTGGAGGGCTCCTATCTTTGACAGATTTTTCTTCAATAAAGGATGCGTTTGTATCCTCTGCAAGCTTATTTTCAGTAGAGGCTAAAGTTTTTGCTCAGTCTTCATTAGTATCTCTTTGTTTAATTACTGGCATAGTTGTCGGGACTACATTATCTCTAGAATGTCTAGGTAAATCATCGGTTTTATTTTTTATTTTGAGAAGATTTTTTTTTATGTCTTATTCTCTGCTTTTTTGCACACAGCTTTTTAAGCTATCTCTTTTGACAAGAGTTTTTTTCTTTTTTTGATGTAGTTTATTTGTTTTTGTTCCATTTATTTTATTATTATTTCTTCATCTTGGTAAGCCCTACAAAATGAAAATTTTTTTTCCAACATGTTCATGCAAAAAAAATCTTTTTTCAAAATATGCCACAGAGGTTTTGTTTCCTGCAAAAAGGTGGTATTTAATACTTTGAATGGCACAGAATGTTCATCCTTGTAGAGCTTGCTGATATAATATTGATTCGTCAGTAGAAGATGAATCAGCTAGTTTCCTAGCCGGTGGAGTTAAGCTGCACGGTCGATCATATTTTCCCAGAATTTTCTTTCGAAAACGAAAGATTTCTTTGTGTAAAAGCGGAATTTTCGGAAGAAAAAGCAAGTTTTTGGCGCCGGGGAAAGAAATCAGAAGGGGAAAACTCCTGCAATTTTGAGAGGGAAAAAAAAAAAAAAGAGAAAAAAATGCAGAATTTTTCAAAAAATAACTAAGAAGCGGAAGAATCTCATCCCTGTGCATATGAAGTTTGCACAGAGAAAGTATTGTAATCATAACCATGAGAATTTGATGAATCTTCCCGTTTTAGGCTGTGAACACAATCAGCTTGAGCTAGACGAATAAAATTTGTTACGTGGTCTTTATGCCAAATTTGTAGATTTCTACCAAAATTTGAACGAAATACATCTGTGTTTTGCATGTGAACATAACTCAAACAGCTAAATGGATAAAATTTAGTACTCAGTTTTATCAGCAGAATTGTTGATCTGTATCAAAGTTTGGTACAAATTTGTCAATGGATCAACTGTTTGTATATTCAAATGCATACAAATGTGATAATTCTAATTTGCCACGACTAGATACCTGAAATTTGGTATGCGGTCAAAAATAAGGTGTCCAAAATGCTTACTCCGTTTACTTCTTAATATTACAAAGCACAAAAAGTGTCATGTGAATGTCAGAAACGTACTACCTCTTGTTATCCATTTTTCGACCAGCGTCGGTTTTCGAATCAGAGGGCAATAAAAATCCGAGTATTCGTGGAGATCCAGGTACCACCCAAAGTTTGCGTGAAAGGATGATACCTTTGTTAGGAAATATACTAGAAAGTTTAGAGTAGACCACTCTTGCTGGTATAAGAACATTTTGAGTTTTCATTCAACCATAATCTAAAGGTAATACATAAAGGCCAGTGATCAAAGCCAGTAAGATATACACAAATAACTGTCTCCAACATTTACTTTAGTGGAACCTCAGAAATATAAGTTCATGTTGTAGCACTATGAAAACAATTCTCCAGGGAGCTTAATGTTTGAAAAAATATCCATAAGGATTTTGAACAAAGAAAAATGGAAAACTAAATGTGTCAACACTTAAAAGTTATATAAAAAACAGATTCTTTTTCTATGAATATATTACATTTATTTTAATACATAACACACATTAAAATATTACAATGACATGTACAAATAGCTTCTCTTTAAAAGACTTTACAGAATAAAAAAATTACGCTTTTTTATTCAAAGAACAATTTAACTATTTCCAAGAAATTAATTCTTTCGTTTATAGTAGTTTGATGTGAATCTGCACTGATAAAAAAGGCCAGAAAACAATCTTTCAGAATTATTCTCCAAATCAAAGTCACATATTTAATACCTATATGACCTTCCATAGGATTGCTTACGTTTGTGATGGTTATTCTCATCAAAAGATCTACTTGGATACCTATTTGTGTATCTTGGGTCATTCTGCTTGTAAAAAGCATTTTTTACCATAGAACCAATTCTTTCCAAAATAATCTTCAAATGCTTATCATTTAATGAACCATCTTCCGCTAACTTACAATAGACATCAAATTCATAGAAATCACGAGGAAGAAGAGGAGAATCTTTCGCATATGCACGGTTAAAAATAACTTCCTTGAAGCTATGGAGTTCTTCATTTTTAAGTTGCTTGCATAAATCTGCTAATTCAGACAGAGAGTAATTTTCAAACTTATTTTGTGGTATAAAATCAGGGGCATTTGCATTTAACCTATATTTTTTCCCCGAATCGGATATTTTTACGTCGATTTCAATAGGTTCTGCTTTGATTTCATTGGGTTCTCTTTCAGACGGACTTGGATCTTTAGAATCCAGCAAATGATTGTCAGTTGTCTCATAGTTATACTGGTATGCCTCGGAATTATCAGAGTAAAACTCACTTTTTCTAAAATCACTAGATGGGAACTGCATATTGCACAATTTGGCAGAATCTTCAACATTTGAATAAAAGTCAACAGATTCTACCTCAGTTTCAGCAGGCTTGCTTTCAGACAGACTTGGATCTTTAAATTCAAACAAATGGCTATTAGTTGGTTCATAGTTTTGCGACTGATATGTCTCAGAATTATCCGAGTAATCTTCACTTTTTATAAAGTCACTAGACGGAAACTGCATATCGCACAATTTGACAGACTCTTTAATATTCGAATTAAGATCAATTTGACTTGGGTGTAATTCAGATGAATTTGTTGGATCAAGACTTGATTTTTTATTTAGATCATTCTGGATTGTTGGTGTGTCTTCAACACCTTGGAGCATTTCATCATCCCAATTTTCTTCCTTCTGGGATTTTCTTTGAATACCAGATTTTTCGTAACCTTTATCACTGTTTCCTTTTGATAAAAATTTTGTTTTCTTGTCACTGGCACCCCAGTAACTCTTTGGGGATTTCCTTTGAATAGCAGATTGCTGGTAATCTTTATTACCATTTTCTTTTGGCAATAATTTAGTTTTCTTGTCACTGGCTTCCATTCCTAAAGGTGGAAAACTTTCTGCATCAAACTTGGGATCTTGTTGATGCACCACTTTTCCACTGGGTGATTTAACAGACTTCATATTTGATACATGGGGCATTTCAGGTGGCAGCCTATAGGGGAAAAAATTGTTTTAAGATGTGATGTTTTAACATATTCATACCAAACACAATGATTTCTGAAATAATTCTTGATGATTAGAATTCATAAAGTATTTGTACAATCAAGTCAAGAAGAGGCGAGAGATCAACTAATTATTGAAATGCTGAATCCTAAGAAGCCCTCAGATAAGGAATATGAGATCAATTACTATAATACATATATATTCACATGGGATTATCTGTATACAAGCTGTTTACTTTAATTGTAGCCCAATATATAATTTCTAAACCATTTGAGATAGCCATTACTTCCATACATGGAAAAATGCTTTAAATGACTAAGAATCATTTTATTTTGTTTCAGCCAATAAATGTATTGCTAAAAAAAATTACGAATTCTAAATTTTTATTCCGTCTCCAATCCTATTGGGCATAGTTAGTGAAATGTTCTTGCTACACTAACATTTTAAACCCCTTCTAGTGCAGGTCAATAAAATTTTTGAGATATAATGAAAAAACACAATGAATGTGATAAATCGGTTGTCTAAACACAGATTTTACAGTCAAAATTTTTTTAAACTTACCTCCTTCCACAGGGGTGGTGTCCTCATTTGAGGACACCACCTATCTAGAGCACTTTGCTGCGTAAGATCTTCCGAGATAATTGCGTAAATTCCTTAGCAGTAATTATGAATATTTTAGGTTCATAAACATTTTTATTTATGTTCCAAGTAATTTAAATAATTTAAAATATAAAAAATACGAAATCTTATATATCTACTACAAAAATTCTAAACTAAATCCAATATATAAAAATAATGAAAAATAAGAACCACTTCAATTTAATACAAATATGAAATAAAAATAAAACAAGGCTGTTCTTTCTTCTGAATCCGAAGAAAATAAACAAAACTCCCCTTGAAAACAGAATCAAGCATCGCACACTTCTCTACAAAGTATCAACCTACACCTTTCATAAATGGAAATAAGGCGGACATAAGCGGGTGGTGTCCCCAAATGAGGACACCTTCGAATCAGCCATTTTGATACGTTCTTGAAGCTTGTACAAAATTATGAATTAAAACCTCAAGGATATTGCAGGAAAATGGGAGATTGATTTTGCAAAAATTGCAATTTATAAGAACTCCAAACAATTTCCTAAATTTAGGCTAGAAATTGGGGTACTTTCAACAAATTAACGCCACAAAGGAATCTAAAATTGTTCGTGCTATTCTAATTTCTATTTTTCTAAAAGGGAACCAATTGTTACTTTCCCAGCAATATTTTGGCTTTCAAAGACGAAAGTTTTTCTTATAGAAAATTTTAAAATTCGTGTCCTCTTTTGCAACCACTGCAGCGGAAAGGGTTAAAAAGTTGAATTCTTTTGCGACTAAAAGCGAGTGAGTGATGAAGCTTTGAATTTCATTTTTTCCCAATCAATAGATGCAGCTTCTTTGTGTTGTCTGTTTACTGATGGATTTTCCTTGAGGTAGCCATTGAAATGGTCTACTATAGCATAAAGCAGTGATATTCAAAGCTTTATAACTTAGTTTTAATCACAGAAGAGTGGAACATTTTTTTTTTGTTCAAAATGTGTGTCAAGAATATTCAACTAAATAACATAATAGGACTGTTTAAAAATTTAGATTTTGTAATTTTTTTAGCAGTACATTTATAGCCTGAAACAACATAAAACATAATTCTTTATACCATTTAAAGCATTTTTTAAATTGGAAGTATATGCCTTCAGCAGTTAGAAATTTGTTGTTGGGAGGCGAATTGAGTGGATACCTTGTATATACACGAACAATTGATTTTTTTTTTTTATTGCAGACGCTTACATAATATATGTCAAATGTGACATGCCAATTTAATTATGGAATACATAGCACATAATGCAAGAATAAAAGTGTAAGGCAATGCGCAGTTGTGTTTTTTTTATATGACAGTGCTGTTGCATGAATGCACTTTATTAAGTACCCACAATACAAGTTATTAGACCTCACATTACATCAGGAAATACTGAATGTATTGCACTTTCACCTTCACTCAAAATTGAAATACGAATCTGTTTTATTCAAGTGATTGGACTGGATTTGTAAAATTAACATCCTGCTTTGAAGCTAGTTCAAGATGGATTTAGCAATTCCGAAGAATGGAAACTCCATGTTGGCACGCCCTATCCAAATTTTATAACTACACCAGCGGGACGATATTTGAAATGAACAGATTATGAGTAATGAACTGTGTGACGGAACCTAGGCTTAAACTAGCAATCTTCTGGACCCAAAGCCAGAACTACTATCAAGTTACTGTAGCAAAGAGTAGTCAGATTAGGAGCCCAGTTTTGAAGCTAGAGAAGAGCTGCTGGGAATAGATCCTAAAACCACATCCAAATTGCAATGAAAATACATATGCAGTACTTAACTTCCACACCATACCAATGTTTTCCATGCTCCTAGATTTAATGCTTATTAGATTGTGCACACAGTAAGTTGCACAGAGAATGATTAATGGCCTTTTCATAAAGCTTCTTCAGATGAATTTGATTGGCCAAGTAGGTACTAAATAGCAATATAATAGTCTTGGCCAAAAATAAAATTTTTACAGCCCACAAGTTATATATATGGAGGAAGGTGTCTAGTATAAATCTTAGTTTATTCTTTCAATACTTTCTTAAATCTTTAATCAAACAATTTGTTTTTAACAATTTTTATCATAGTACAATTATATTAACTATCAATACATAATAATAAAACCAGTCAATGAAACAACTTACTGATCAAGAGGGTAAATTGTTCTAAAGGTTAAATTTATTCTTGGTCCCTTATCATGATATTCTTTTGGGACTCGATGCTGAAATTAAAAAAAATATATAAGTATGAACTTGATTTCTAATTCAGTACGAAAAAAGAAATTGTGTTACACAAGATAGTTCTTAAAATTAAATTTGCAACTTATTTTAAATTTAATTTAAAATAAGTTGCAAATAGAATTATTTAATTTAGGAAAGAAAAAAATCTACAAAGTCCTTATGGGAAGTACAGATACTGTACCAGCAGAATTTTTATTTCAACTTACAAGCTGATACAAATGCTGCACCTGAAAAAGATTATGATTTCTCTCTCCTCATTGGACTAATCTACCTCTCCTCCAATCATTTGGCTGATTGTTTTACTCCCCTTCCCTATTCAGTTAACCTATTTGTGACGAGTTAATGGATCACTAATGACAGAAAAAAAACAACTTCCGAGAGCAACTGAAATGAGTTTTTGGCATTTGATCAGAAGGGAAAGCATTTTCCTGTTCCTTCATAAAAATCCCTGTTGAAATGTTTAATTATCCTCAAACTGGTAGTTTAAAGGTTAATTTTATTAACAACATACAGTATTCAATTGCTCCATTTTTAAAAGAAATGACAGTTTTATTCAATCGGGAAAAATAAAAAATTAGCAAAGAATTAAAAATGAATTCCCTACCTATAATCTTTGAAGCTATTTAAGAATAATTGAAATAACACATTTAGAATGTTACAAGCTTAAAGCTTCTCGTAGACAAGTCTATTTACTATTTCAATTTTGAAGCAATTTTTTAAAAAAATCTTTATGATTCACAAAATTTCAAGTGATTAGAAAAAGTTTCAACAGGCTTTTATTAATTTTTAATACAATGGACTCGAATAAATGAAACAATGAATTTTCTATTTGTAAATTAATTGATTTGCATGAATTAACACAAATACATACATGAGTTTTTATAATAAGTTTTCTTTTAATAAACTTTCAGTTATATATATTTTTTCCCCTTAACTAAACTTTTCATACACATGCAAGTTTTAACATAAATAATAATGGAAAACACACAATGAAACAGTTGGTAAAAACAAATAACCCTCCTAATCAGCAGAGACAGCCTTTTCTGTCTTTCGTGTTCATTTCAAAAGCAGATTAATATTTTAAAGGCATATTTTCTTAGCCATCTATGGATAAATTATTCTTAAAATTTCAGAGATATGATTAAATATAAAAAAGTTTAACTCATTCACTTTTAAAAGACAATTGTTTAACCTGAAAGCAATAGATCAAAATAATTGGGCATTCAGAGGGTTAAACTACTTTTCGATTTATGCAGTTCAAGCAAAGGTTTCTAATAACTTAAAAAATAAAAGGAGTTGCTTTACTCGTGTAATAATTTGTTTTAGAAGCGAGTACAAGAAAATATTAAACAATGTTTGTTATTTTTTTCAAAAGACCTGAAAAATATTTAAAAGTCAGACTGATTATAAATTTTTCTAATGAGTAACTAGTGTACAACACAATGTTGAATTTTAAAAAATATGGCAATTTATTTTTCAATATTTGCAGACTAGTTAAGAATAAAAGCATCCACTAAAGTAGAGTGATAAAAATATTTTTTAGGAGAAAATCAAAATATTCTAGCCAACAGCTATGTGAAATGATTCATTCATATTTCTGTGTCTTTGAAAACTTTTTTTTTTGTTCTGAAA
Source organism: Araneus ventricosus (assembly GCA_013235015.1). Lineage (NCBI taxonomy): Eukaryota > Metazoa > Arthropoda > Arachnida > Araneae > Araneidae > Araneus > Araneus ventricosus. Next base: position 164,205 of record BGPR01000960.1, read on the forward strand.
GATGGTTAAAAATTACTGTAAAAGTATTTATTTATTGATACAAGATTGTTTACAAACAGATTTTTCTTTCCTTCTGATATATAAAACTCATGCAGCTTTAGTTAAATAAATTAGTATGGACTAAATTTAGTTAAAAATTAATTATAATACAAAACCAAATATTTACCAGCCAATCTTTCTGCATACATCCATCCATGACAATCAGACTACCATGTGTTAGGTTTACATACACTATATCTCCTGTATCCAAATCTCTAACCTGTTGAGCAGCCGCAAGAGAGAGAGAAAAAAAAGATTATCAAGAGAAGGCAATTCCAACAGAAAATTAAATAATTTCAAATAAATGAAAACTACTCACATTCTCTTTTGGACGCATTTCAAATCTTCGAGTAACACCCAAGGAAACTGAAGCAATGGTAGGACAAATTCCCAAAGCTAATTCATCATCACTATGCCATGCTACACTATCTTTTTCATTCCTGTATAAATTTAGAAGCACTGAGTTTAGTTCAACCTTAATGTCATATTGCCTCAAAGTCGCTTCAACCTTTTCCTTTATTTCACGAACAGCATTAGGCATCTGAAAGTATAAAGTCAAAATGTTAAGCTGGAATGAATTTGAAAGGAAAAAATGAAATTTTATATTTACAGCAGATGGAGTGGACGTGCTATAACATTTCTCTACGACAGTTTTAAATAACTTAAAACACTTTAAAGGTTTCTTGAAGTTTCTGAGCATAATGTATTATATGCTATATTTTATTTCTTAAGACCGATTAGAGAAGAATGTCTTTTCGACCTATCGCACTTTACCCACATGAAAATGCAGTTGGGATGATGAAAATTTGATAAAAATTAGCAAAATTGAGCTTGCAATAATTTACTTTGAGTTACAAATTTATGCTCCAAATGGTTTTATGTTTCAAATCATAAGAATTATAAGCATAAGAAAACAAGACTATATAGATCTGTTAGATTCTCCAAAACTAATAAACTAAAATTTAAGAAGTTCTCAATTTGAAACATTTCATTAAATTTACTAAATATACAAAGTTAAATTTGTTTCTGTTCCATTTTATCCCCCTTTTTACATATCCACTTAGGGCATAACACAATATTGCTTCGATTATGTTATTGAAAAAGAGCTATGAATGGGGGAAAAAAGTTTTAAAAAGCCCATTTTTAAATTTTTTTTTGTGGATTAAGTTAAGCTAGTAGTTCAACGCTCTGCTTTGTAATAAAACAAATTTAAAGAATCTATACATCATGTCTGGTACATATCCACTGGCTCTTCAGTCACCACAGGATTCATATTAACTGTTTTATTCCTTTTCAATCAAATAATAGCATTTTTGATTTGGTCGATAAAATTACTTTTTTATATTTTCATTACTCAAAAGCAAACACCTCTTGCATTCCAAGGTTCTTATTAAGAACTAGCAGTACCTGTACGGCATTGCCCACTATGACAAAAAAGTTTTGAAAACAAAATCAAAACAAAAGACACACATTATTGATTTTCAACAATGACACGGATGTAATGATGTCACTGGAAGGAATTGTAGAAATTAATGCTGGGAATAAAAGCATATTACGTCACCTTCTGTGACGAAGGTCACCACCAGTCAATGAAATTGCAACAATGCATTCTGGGATCGTCCGGAGAAACTCTCGCCGTCAAAAAAACTGAACTGATCAGGGAAAAATTAATTAAATAAAAAAAAAAAAAAAATGGAATAAGATATTTTAACCGTTCTTATTTTGAATCCGACAGAAACGTTCCATTTATAATCTGGGGAAAAAAGAAAGAAAATTATAGAGTTGTTAGAAGGTCAGATGCAAGAATTTGAAATAGAGTTGTTAGAAGTTCAGATGCAAGAATTTGAAAAAATTGTTATCAAAAATTACCATAAAAGTGACTTATTTAAAAATTTCTCAAAATTCAGTAAGTTACGTTAGCAATTCAATACAAACTTCATTGGAACGAAAATTGTTCTATCCGATGCATTGATTGTTTTCATTAAAAAAGATACTACAGCTGTAAAAGTCCTGAAAATGACTCAAAATATTAAATAAAAAACTTTCTAGATTGAATTTTAAAATTCTGGCTTCGAGGTGCATTGAGTCACCATTAAGACTACCTGTGTGCCAAAATTCAAGGCTGTAAGTGCGATAGATTCGTCTGGACATCGCACGCACGCAAACATTGCCGTTTATAAGTATAGATATACATTTCTGTATACTAGTTGATCCCGCACAGAGTATCTGCACTTGGTTATATGCATACCATGATTTTCCAGATGCTTCTACAGCCAAACTGGAGATTCAGTGCCCTCAGAAAATTTGCCAAGATATATATATATAAAAAAAAAGGTGCCAAGTGGTGTCCGCACTACAGAAAATTAGCCAATGTACAATGCTGACAATAATAAGTTCCATGATGTTCACCTCAATTTGTGAATTGATATGATTTTACCTTAGCTGACTTCAACTATTTTAATGTTGATCTAACATTCTCCGGCTCGCTAAAGTCCATCTACTTCATTTCTAACTGATTTCTGTTGAATAATTTCATTTAAAGTTTCATTATATTGTAAGAAATATTGTTAATTCTTCGTCTTGAACTCATTTTTTTCGAGAAAAAGTTCTTTTATACCAGAACAAATATAGTAACAGGCTATGACTATGAAATTATACCTAACATGGCAGAGGCTCCAATTTTTGTTTCGTAAACAAACCAATCATTGCCATCTGCAAAAGAGAAATTAACCTCTTTTCTGTGCCACGTACCTTAATGTATTATACACATAGATCATAATTAGAATCTGTAAATCTAATCTTTAAAATAATCTAAGTAATAAGCACTTTCTAAGTAATGAGCAAGAAATGTTGGATCAACCAACAATAAATGAGGAACAGTGAAAGCTAAAACATATCTACTAAAAAATGCCTTTTACAATGTTGCTTAAAATGACACACAATACATACTTCTCCAGCTTCTAATGTTGCTCCAGCATAGGTATATGGATGAGGTCCATACCAAGCAACTAATCGTGGTTGGGGATATTCTACACCTCTTATGACTATATTCTTATCATACCAAGCTGTAGTGTCTTCTAATACCTCAAAGTATTTATCAGCTTCAACTAACTTCATAAAGTCTGGATCATATATTAGCCTAAATAGAAAATTTCAGATTAATCAATAAATTGTCAACCATTTTAAACATTCCACTTTTCAAATAATCAAGTATACATAATAACTATCCATCTCCCTTTGTTTGATATGATTATCAACCTATCAACTTTTAAATTTCTTCAATTACACAACACCAACTTTTAGGAGAAATATTTTTGCTAAGTGGGATAATAGGAAAATTATGCTCTTTGAGATATGATGAAAGTATTAATATATACAGGGATGAGATTGGCAAAAATGCAAAAAGACTGAAATCATACTTGAGCAAAACATTTGTACCATAATTTATACGCGAAAGATGTTTTAAGAAGTAAAACATCAGAACACGCAATATGATGAAAATATTACACTATAATAATTAATAGCTTAATTATTTATAATTCAGTATGTATAAATAAGAAAGAATATTAAATTATTATTAAATCATTCACATTAAAAGTTAACAAACAAGTTTAACGCATCATCAGGTGCATCAGAAAATACAAAATTAGACATTAAAACATTTACCACCTGTGCATCACTGCGATTCAATATACACCCAACAGAAGTCTGAGAAGAATTATATTTAATAGCCTTTTGATAAAAATTAGCTCAAAAAATAAATAAAAATAAGGACAAATAATTTCTTTTGCTTCATGCAAAAGTGTATTAGCTCTTTATAAATTATAATAATGTATCATATACTGATTTCTGTTTTATTTTTATAAATTTTTGAAAAAGTAACAGCACAATGATTTTACACCTTATAAAGCAAGAGGGGTCGAGATATTGTACAGTTACAATGACAGATTCATTTAGCATTATTACTATTTGAAACATTTCCTTAATTGTTAAATAAGTGGTTTTCTTCTGTTTTTTTAATTGTGTGGCTTTTGTTGGTAACAGATCTCCATTAACACGCTTCACCCCTTGTTTTGGAGGCCTTCTATCTTTGACAGATTTTTCTTCAATAAAAGATGTGTTTGCATCCTCTGCAAGTTTATTTTCAGTAGAGGCTAAAGTTTTTGCACAGTCTTCATTAGTATCCCTCTGTTTAATTACTGGCAAAATTGTCGGGACTACACTATCTCTAGAATGCCTAGGTAAACCATGTTTTATTTTTTTATTTATGTCTTATTCTCTGCTTTTTTGTTGCATTTGCACACAGCCTTATAGCTGCCTTTTTTGACAGGAGTTTCTTTTTTTTATGTAGTTTATTTATTTGTTTTTGTTCCATTTTTTTTATTTCTTCATCTTGGTACGCCCTACAAGATGACGTTAAGTTTCCAACTATTTTTTTTTTCAACACGTTCATGCAATTTTTTTTTTTTTTTTTTGCAAAATATGCCACAGAGGTTTTGTTTTCTGCAGAAAGGTGGTATTTAATACTTTGAATGGCACTGAATGTTGGAATGTTCATCCTTGTAAAGCTTGACGATATAATGTTGATTCGTCAGTAGAAGATGAATCAGCTAGTTTCCTAGTCGGTGGAGTTAAGCTGCACGGTCGAGCATATTTTCCCAGAATTTTTTTTCGAAAACGGAAGATTTCTTTTCTTTGTGTGAGAGCGGAATTTTCGGAAGAAAAAGCAAATTTTTTTTGCAGTGGGGAAAAAAAAAAAGGAATTTTGAGAGAGAAAAAGACAAAAAAAGCGGAATTTCTTCAAAATAACAAAAAAGCGGAAATTCGCGGAAGAATCTCATCCCTGTATATATGGATATAACACATTGTAAGAACATATAATTAAAAATAGTCGAATATGAAATTTTCCCAATATTGTCATGTGTATTACAGCCATTGAAGACACAGAATTTAACAGACATAATAACACAATTCTTATAAAATAAGGAAATTAGATGTTTTATGCATGCGTTTTGTAAAAAATAAGTCATTGATTTAAAATTCTTCTTACAGAATATGGGTGTAATGTTCTGCATTTCTAATAAACACTGTTAAGAAAAATGAAAAACCTAAATATTTCGCCTTGATCACAAATTCCAACACTTTGCATATAACACAGTTCACGCTGATCAATGCAATGTTCATTTTGAACCATAGAAACTCTTTGAAGCAAGTTAAACAGCTTTTGAATTTTCAATCATTTCAATTTAACTTTTCTAAGAATGGGCACGAACAATGGAAGATATTTGCTTGCTTCAATTTCTGCAATTCAAAACTTTCTTTAGCATATCTTACTAACTTGTATCAGTTTTCCATGTCAATATAAAACAGAAGTATTATAATCTTGCTTTTATTAACAAAATGAAATTTTCAGTTACCATATATATATATAATATAGACACATGATAAAATGTAGGGAATATTAGCTATTTTTAGCAAGTTGTGTAGGTGTTTTAGGGAAAAGTCTGGAAACAACAAGTCGCTGATTCATGATTTCTGTGGGCAAGTATTCTTTTAGAAATAATTATGTCAAAATGCGTGGTTTAATATAACTGCAGGGCGGAAATGAAACAAAACTGAAGTTTAACCCTTCGGGATGGACGCCCGCTGAAGGAAGCATGCCCACAGGATGAGAGCTGGCAAGTGCAGACTGTGCCTATAGGCTAAAGCAGTTTCTCCCGCTAAGCCTAACATGCATTAAATTTCGTCAAAAGTACGCATTACATAATAAGGCATAAAAAGCGTCCTGTACATAGAAATGAAACCATTTTTAAATATGCAGTAAACAATATTCTAAATCATAAAAAAGTTTGATCAAAATACTCGATTTTTAATAATAAAAAAATAAAAATAGTGTATTTCCCTATAATTGAAAGTACTAGCAAAAATTAGTGTAGTATTATAAAAATACTGTAGTTCCCTATAATAAACTAGATTGATGCAAAATTCGAAAATATAGGAAAAAATAAATATTTACATTCAATAATATAAAATACTTCAAGAAAATTGTAATAATTAACTCTTCAAAGCCTTCAGAAAAATCTTCTATTTTAGGACTCCAATGAGATGGCGGAATTGGAATCGATATATTTGTACTATCCTCTTCTAATTCAGAATCTGAATATTGAGAACTCTCTGAAGAATTTAAATAATTTATTGTTTTGTCATTATAATTGGAAAAATCCGTAGATGGGTCATTTATAAATTTATACATTTCCTCCTGCGAAAGTTAACGCTTCCTTTTAGCAATAACTGCAAAAATAAAACAGAGGCATAAAAACCCTTGACAGAATATCTCCAATAAAATCCCAACCCAAGCGAGAGGAGAAACTATAAACAATCACTCCAAAATGAGTTAAAGAGCTCTTTAACACATGCTTCTATTTACACTCGCCAGCATGCGTTTCTGTTCATACTCTCAAAAATCATAATTCTAACAGAATGATTCACAGACACGTGGACAACTACAATCTGACCTCGGAGAGAGAAATACTAATGTATGGGACCAATCTTTTGAAAGAAACATGGAATAGTAACAGCATCCGATAGAAAACATTTTGTTCCAAAAGCCAAACACATATGTGTGGCTCTCAGCCCCGAGACGAGTCAAGCTGAAACGCACATATGCGACGCTCGTGCCGAAGGGGTTAAGAAAAGTGATTTGGGAATACATTAGTATACTATAATTAAGATTTTTAAAAATATATAATATTAGAATTTAAAGTAAAATTAAATGAGATTATTACACATTTATATGTATTGATTTAATGAAATCCAAACATATTAATAAAAACATTTTTACCAACTGAAAGCAATATTCTATTTAAAATACATACAAGTATGTAGAGTTGCAATGAAATAAACAGTAAAATAGTGAGGAAACTGTGTTGAGATGTTTTATTACCATAGTAAATATATTTTTATTCATTAAAAGTTTGGTTAAGTTTTAAAGATATAAAAAATATTGAAAGGCCTAAAATTTTGTTTATGTTGGAAAGAACAAGGCAAATTATACAAAACATACTTTGATGACTTGTCTTTTCATTAGATGATCCGATTAATAATTGTTAAAAGTGTAAAACTGGCTGAAATTATTTTGGAAACTTCTGGCAAATTAAAAACTTACTTAAAAAACAATGAAAATAATTTTTAACTATTTCCCTAGCCATTTCAACAAATATAATACATTAGGGTGAAAAACATTAAGACTTTATCAGCTGAGAAGGATACAAAACCTCTGTTCCACTAAATTAAATATTACCGAATATCCTACCACATATTAACACATTTAAATGTGCACTACAAGCAATAAGCAGCAAAATCATACGTTAAGAAAAAGTAAAATCCTACGATACTACTTTCTAAATATTGAAAAGTATTAGGGGAAGGAGAACTTGAAAACTCATAAGGGGCCGTTCAAATATTACGTAAGCATGTTTTTGGTATTTTTTATTTACTCCCAGCAATCAACTAAAAATAAACAAATCGCCAAAACCCCCTCTTATAGTGCGATAAACGCTGCAAACCCCGTTCTTTTTTTTTTACAAAACGTATAACAGTAGTAATCTAATTTTAAAAATTTTAGGACTTAATTCAAATAAAAAACTAACTCGCGGCTTAAAATGGAAAAAAAATGTAAGTTTAATTTACTTACAATTTCAAGTTTAAGCTTACAAAAATCAAGTTTAATTTTCTTTTGCCAAATTTAGCTTTTTTTTCAAATTTAATTTTTTTAAATTAAATTATTTGTGCAAGTTACAAGAGATTTTCGGAAATAAAGTGATTTTAATGTCTTACGCAAGCATCACTCATACTCCCCCTCCCCCCTTGTCAGCAAAAATAAGCAAATCGCAAACCCCCTCCCCCCCTTGGGTGCTTACGTAATATTTGAACGGCCCCTAACATAAAATGCAGGAAAAATATAAAACCAGGGTGTCTACTGGTATATGATTCTACTAGTAAATGTTGCCTAATTTTAGCTATTTGAAAACTTTACAAGGAAAGCATTTTGTCATAAAAACAATTTATTAACACAATCCCTAGATATTTATAAATATGACTTAAAAACATTCAGCCAAAAATAGAAATTATTCATGAAAAATTCAAAAGCATACTAACCTTGATATTCCATTATTAGTGTCACTGAGCACTAACACAGGATCAGTGAACCTAAAAAAAAGTTGAAATTCATCATATCTGTTACACTAAAAGCTTTAAGTTTAATAAAATATAATTTTAATAAATTCTAAGCAGGCAAATAATGTTACATACAATAGAAGACACTGAAAAACACAAGCTAAAAAGCTATTTGAATATATATGCAAATATATTCAAATAACATTTTTGGTTACAACTTTTCCCCCCAGTTAAGTAATTCCAATCTGATTAAGTCATAAATTGATGTTTTGATCCTTTCTGTCCACATAAATCCATCCGAATCAGAAGTACCATATCTTCTAAATGTCAGAATTCCTATCCTTGAGAGCTAGTCATTAATTATTGTTTTGATATTACTGTCTTCATAAATTCAGATGGTTCTCAAGATCAGTTTTGATTAATATCTCCCATGTTTTAAAAAGTCATAAATCTGTCACTTCCACTCTCAATAAAACAGCATCAAAATCTAAAACTTGCTTCTTTCACTAGAGAGGTGTAATTTTATAGATTTGATAAAATGATTATGAGTAGGTATATGATTTTTCTACAGTGATTCCCAAAATGAAGAGTGCACCAATTGGGATTTAAACACTGGTCAATTAAGAGTAGAAACCAAGAAGCACATTTTTCTATTTCTGTGTTATTAAAAAGCATACTTTTTTTTCCTTCTTAACCCTTTCAGGACGGGCGATGCATATTTGGTACGCTTGGAGTTTTCGCCCACGGACGGCTGATGCATATATGCATTTTGAGCTGAAACAATTTTTAAAGACCACTAGATGGCACCCTGTGTCCATTTATTTTGAACTGAACATAATTATCGGAACCTGACCTTCCGTTCGTTCACTTCCTGCCTGAATTTGGTATTTTCTCATCAGCTGTTGGGGGGGGGGGCCAAAACGTAATGTAAATAAACAGAGCTGGGATGCTTCACTCTCCACGTGGTTTGCGTTGGTGAGTGCCTTTCAGTATCTCACCGAATACTTTTATTTATTTCTTTTCGCTCCTATGTGGGGTTCCTTTTGGGTTTTACGGTCAGTCTAGTTGCGTCATTCTAGTTACACATCGCGTAATTGCGTACTTTGCTTTTGATTTCGGAAAGCCTTGACTTCAGTTTATTATGGCGAGAAAGCGTTATTTATCCAAATGATCGAATTAGCAGATGAGAGTGATGATTCATTTTAAAAAGAGTTAAAAAGTTATATTTCTAGTGTTTTCTTTGCGCTCCTTCCTGCTTCGAGGTTTTCACGCTCAGTTTTTGTTTTAAAATTTTTCTACTTCTTCTAAATAGTCTTTCTGGTATTTTTTTATTAATATTAAAGTTTATTTATGTATTTTGCCTATTAAAATTTCAGAAGAATTAGAATAAATGCTTTCGAAAATTATTTCTCAAGGTATAAGCAAGTTTTTTATATATATTTTCATATAAATTAGAGGAAAATGAGTATTTAATGCTAATTTTTACGTATATCACAGTTTAAATAATAATCTGAAATGGTACCAAAAATTACGACGTTAAGATGTAAACTTTTTTTTGTGATTTTTTTTCTGAAGTTAGGCTTAGCGACGAAAAACCCCCGTCCTGTGGGACAATTCCTTTCTCCTCCGCTCCGTCCGGTAGGAAGGTCTTGGATGAAGGCGCGTCGTCCCGAATGGGTTAAGCATCGTAAAAAAAAATCTATCCTATTAAAATTTGAAGGTAAACAAACGTATGTATGTATGTCCTATCTTCTCACGAACCGCCGAACGGAGAAGCGCGCAGAAAGTACCAAAAGATGGGGAATAATTCAAGGAATCCATTTCGCCCATTTAAATATCGAAATTTTAATTAGTGAAAAAGATATTAATTAAAAACTAATTTACAACAATACTTTTCATTGTTTTGGATACTTTATAACAATACTTTTCATTGTTACAGCGCAATTCAAAATTTATTTTATTTTTGAAGTCGTTTACTTTAAAGAACATTGTTACAACAACAATAAAAAAGTGACGCTGACAGAAATAAAAAAATGTATTGTTGAAAGTGTATAAATTTTTTTTTATCCTGTGATATAACGTCCAACAAAATCATTTTAACGAAATTAAAAGGGGTGTTTTGTTTCTGTAAAGTTATGTGCCGAAAGATATAGATTAGTTGTGTTAGTGATTTTAATCATTATTCATCGATTTGATCAAGTTTAAATATTTGTGGAAGCTTCTATTTTAAGCTAATATTTGGAAGTCACTATTTTTGCTTTTTTCAATTCTCGCTTTTTCCGATGCCTAAAAGGAAAAGAGGAATTACAGGGATGCTGCCAGTAGACGGGAGGCAATTAGAAAACGTGAAAGGAGAGTTGTTGAAACTGAAGAAGAAAGAAGCCGCCGATTGTCAACTATGGCACAACGTGGCCAGGACAGAAGTGCGAAAGAAACAGAACAAAGAAATAGCCGACTGTCAAACATGACACAACGTGGGCAGGAGAGAAAAGCCGAAGAAACAGAAGAACAAAGAAATAGACGATTGGCAGTAATGGCACAACATGCAAGAGATCAAAAGAGAGAAGAGGACAAAATCAACATCAGATACAAACTTTTTATGCAGTTAGAACTGTTCTGAACTGAAGAACACAACTGTAGAGAAATGGACAATCTCTGTCTGAAATGCGGAGGGTTGTATTTCCGGGATGAAAAGAATACCAGAGGAATTAACATTCATTGTTGTCATAATGGAAATATAATTGAGCAGGCTTCAGTTTATCCAGTGGGAATGAAAGGATTGATGGATGGCTCCGATGAATTATCTGTGCATTTCAAAATAACATAAGGTCGTACCAGTGCTTCAATGGGTGCACAGATTGTACCGTCTACAGGGAGAGGTACGTATTGCTTCAGAATTCATGGCCCAATTTATCACAGAACCTCTCATCTACACCCAGCTGAAGCAGGAGGTGAAAACACTAATACAACACACTTCAACAATATTATAACACACATTAGGCATGTGTCACGTGACCTCAGGTATTATTCGATTTAGCCCATGCAACGCCGGGCCATACAGCTAGTTAAGAAATAAAAATTTGTTGAAACAAATTGAGGATTTGGAAGAAATTTTTTAAAGTACCAAGTCGCAAAACAGTACACTTTCTAAATATACTTATAAAACTACAACTAAATCTATATATAAAAAAAAATTGAACTTAATATCTCAAGAAGAAATACCTCATTAAAGATATTTCACTGCAAAGACTATTGTTTTTTGGTTATTTACTTAAAATACCGGAGGACTGAAAGGAAACTATGAATGAGGAGAGAAAAACTGGTCATTAAACTATCAAATGAAGGAAAATCATTGTTAAATTACATATGAATATTTCATGTTTTATTATTATTGTTATTCATCAGGAATATTAAATGTCTTAAATATATGTGCTTTAAAAGGGTCGATCATTTCCAGTATTTAAAGTCTCCAACTCTATTCTAAATTTGAACTTTTATCAGTGGTGCAGTTGGAAAATGAGCAGTGCAAGACGCTCTGAAAGTGGGAGACAAAAATTGCGTTGTTTTAAGGACGTTTTCACAATTTTTCCTTTTATATTTCTTATGGGAAAAAAAAGCAGTACCGGAACAGCATTCCGGTGCGTACCGGCTCCACTACACCCCTGATTTTTATTTAAAAAGTTAAGTGTACTCTCAAATATGGGATGAACATTTAGTGATGTTTGTGACTTGCGTTCCATGGTTGTGTAGATGGCATATATTCTCATTTAGCAAGCAACACCGCCTATCTCAATTTTTTAAGGAAGAAAATGCTCAATTTTTTACAAACTGTTAACAAAAATTTCTGAATTTTTTCAACCTCTGATACAAACATAAGACTGCATGTTCCTACCAGATGTGGACAACAATCAGAAATATCTGTTGTTGGTTGCAAAAAATTGAGTATTTTCTTCCTCCTTGAAATTTCTAAAAATTGAGATAGGTGGTACTGCTTGTTAAGTGATGCTATCCTGCATTTGTGTCTTAGTATTAAGAAACTAGACATCAGCTAAAAAGCATTTGTTCAGAACACAAAGTAGCCAGTAAAGCATGGATGAAAAGTGGTTTACATAACAGATATGGCAGATTTAAAAGCACCTGAAAGAGTAAGAGTTAAATGTCTATCAAAATTTTAAGTTAAAAAATACTTTGCTGGGGAAATTCATTAAGATCAAGCTATGCATAGTTAATTGAAATTTTATGCAACTAATCATCTTGGTGATGCCTGCTAGTTGTAAAGAAAGCTAGTAATATAATAAATCTTACTTTATTTCTCGTGGTTTTTTCACAGGTTCAAGCTGTTGGAAACAAATGAATATTAGAATGTTATCTCTTTTCAATAAATTAACTATGAAAGATTTAGAATTTCATATACAACATAGAAAACACAGTAAATGCTAGAGTAAAATTGAAATATATATTGGACACTTAAATCTACGAAAACATGTATTTGCATGACATAAATTGATAGAAACATCTAGACTACATCTTAATGAAATAAATAACATTAAAAATATTTAACAATAAAAAGGTACAAAGAAAAAAGTCAATGATGAAAACTGTAATTAAAAAGCCTTTCATGCCAGAAATCACAAATGAGTAAAAATTTATGGCATTGGTCATAAAAAGTATAAATGTTTATAATACCACAAAAAATTACTTTAATTAGCCATTAACGCTAAAAATATGATCAACTGCATGCATATCTAGTTTATTGTTTGGGGTTAAAAGCAAAATTAAATAATGAAAGCATACAATTTCGAATTTTTTAAAAAGAAAAGCACTCTATAATGCTTACAGTGCAGATTATGAATGCTTAACCCTCGGACTGCGTATCCTGCAATTTCTGCGGATTGCAAGCGAGTCTATTTTCTGCTTCATCCTGCCATTTTCAAAGGCTATTGGCACTTTTCTATGGTTGGATCATATTACACTAATAAAGTTTTGCATAAAATTAACAACTCATTTCAGCTCAATTGTATTTGAACACGTTTGCAAATGTTACATCAAAAATAGTGATTTTAAAAATTTACAGTCAGAAGGTTAATGGTTTCTTGGTGAAGGACAAACAAAAAAACACATTTACTATAAGAATATCTGCAAGAATGTTTTAACCCTGCACTACCTGAATCCATTTTTAGCAGAATCAGGGTTTTAAAATATTAAAAAAATTACCAAATGAAATCTCAAGTAAACTGAAAGCATATAATGAATAAATATATATATACAGTAAATTCGATTATCCGGCATTCAAGTATCCGGAAAAATTACAAAATGAGTTTTTCTAAAAATTTTACATTGCACCGTTCCATTCACGCAGACAATTTATTTCTAGAATGCAACGTCCGCCCCGCACGGAAGGGCGTAGAAGGGAGAGGCAAAATACAGTACTGTAGCGCCATAAAGCTTGTTTTTTTATGGGGGGGGGGACAAAAGCAAAAAATAAATAGGTCCTCATCTTTCACGAAACGAAATTGAACAAAAAAAAAAAAGTAAAGGAATAGAACCGGTTAAAAAATTTAAAAAAAAAAAACTTATGTGGGATTACTACAGATTGGTAAGTCTTTCTTTTCCTTTTATTTATTTACTCTCCGAATACTGGCAGATGTTGATTCCGATTACGTAATATCACGTGCAGGAGAATTGGAGGTGCGTGTACTGCGCAATAACCCTTGCGATTTTTTTAAAAAGATAATTAGTTTTCATATTCAATCTGGGATTTGTTTATGATCACTTAAAAGAGTTTTATTATGCTTGCTGAGTAGAATATTTTTCAGTTTCGTCGGCTATTTTTATATGTTTATATTTTTACTATCTATATATTTATGGTGAAAATTCGGCTGCAGATTATACTTTTTTTTTTTATCATCAATGTTAAATTAAAATCTTCATAATATGTTTTGTAAATACAATGTTATGGAAGATACAGAAGTATTCTTAAAAATTATATTTAATGCACATTTGAAAATGACAAATACAAATTTGGGCAAAAAATCTTAAAAAGGCTACAATCTACCCCACCCTGTTTTTCCTGTCACACTCAACTATCCGGACTTTTCAGGTATCCGGAAATCGGCACTTTCCGAGCATGCCGGTTAGTTAAGCTTTTGCTGTACCTAAAAATCAATGTTTTTTTTAATTTTATTTTAAGTAATCATTTTGAAGGAAGAGAGAGAAAAAACTCACATTTCGGAATGAATATTTGCTTTCATCGTCATACTGTAAATCAATTTCGTTTTGTGCTCTTGATCCAACAACAGGAGCCTTTCTTTTTTCACCTATAAAAATAACATTTATTAATCACCATCTACAAACCTTTTCATGCTGCAGAAGACATACAATTAATTAGATATAATATTTGTATCATGTATACCTTTATTTTTATCTGTAGAAGGCATTTTGGAACTTTGTTTATCTTGTCGTCTCGAACTGTATTCTTTATCACCATCTGAGAACCTACCCTGGGTTCTTGCATTTTTCCTTTTATCTTCACTCATCTTCTAAAAATAAAAATGAAACCTTATAGGCATTTTATTTTTTATTCATTTTAATGACACTGAAAACGGACATTTTAAAGCTAAAAAAATTATATGGCAAAATGCAATGATTAACTATTTAGGGATAAATAAGAATCAAAATCCTTATTCACATATTTGGCATGTGAAAACTCGTATTATTTGGCAAGCAGCAATTGGGAACCAATCATTTTATGAATTTTGAATTCACTATTGCAATATGTATCCAAGTGTGTAACTTGTTAAGCAAAATTGAATCAACTTTACAGACAGCGACAACTCAAGTTAATAGCATATAAAAAGCTATAAGTGACCACATCGCCAGTGAATGATGCGGTTCGAAATTCTATGTTTTGACAGTTATAAAATGACTTCATAAAATATAACTTTAAATAAATACAATCATATTACACAAAGTTAGAACTGCTGGTGTTTACAACTAAATTGTATTCAATATACATCAAATGCATTAAAATAACAATCATGACTATTTATATTGGTGCATTAATACATTTCACAGTCTTTCCATATTTTTAAATCACCACTCTCTATGATCAGTTGCAAAATTAAAAATTTTGGAAAAAAGCAGCAATGTAATTTTTTCAATTACATTTTGTACAACTGTCTCTTAATGTCCTATACTTTAGAGATGGCTTCCAAGTTACGACTTAATATACTGAAAGCAACATATCCTCACAAGCAAAATGATGAAATTATTTAGACCAGAATATATTAGTTAAAACAAAGTTCATAAAATATATACATATTACTAAAATGCCAAGAACTTAACGTACCAAAATATTTTTCTTCTACACAGTATTTTGTATGAAACTCAAATAATAAATCAGTAGTAATATTTAATTATATATATATATATATATATATATATATATACACACAAGACTGTTATCTATATTTATTTTTCTCTATTTTAGAGTAAGAATCTTCGAAAAAAGGAGGAAAAGCTCTCGGAAACACATGCTGCTGGAGATCAACAGCTTTCAGCAGAGAAGTATGAAAAATTAAGCACTCCTAATTAATAAAATTCCAAGGACCACATTATATTATTTGTCAATTGATAAAAATATCAATATTTTTAGATATGATTTAATAATGAGATTGAAGAAAGATTTGGAATCATGCCAAGAAAACATTGAAGAGATAAAAACAGACCGAGAAAAGCTGTTTTCAATGGTAAATTTTCACTTAATGATAAAAATACAATAGTGATAAACAGATAGGATTATTATGGTATCAAATATTGCAAATTGCTTAAAATGATAAGAGTACATAAAGTAATAGTTCTGCTTTACACACTTTATTTAGAATCTCTTGATTAGTTATAAATGCACAGTTATGTCTAATAGTTTTTAACAAAATCAAAAATGACTTAAATGGAAATTAAATTGTGAGCAACCCAAAATACAAATTAACAAAATGAAAATATAAACACATTTTAATTTTTTGGGTTTAATTTGATTTTAATCTTTAAAATAGTACATTTTTCTAAATCAGCATCTTTGATAAAAATCTGTAAAATATCATTTAACATTTTATAGAAATTGATACATTCAAATAAGTGTAGAGTCTTTAAAATTACAATTATCCTATTTTTTAAATCTTGGATATTTAAAAATTAAAATGTAGCAAATTAAAAAAAAAAAATCAAGAGAATGAGTTTACCTTCCTCTCTCCACTGATTTGCTACATATAAAAGAAATGTAATATAAAACTTTTTTTACCCCCATCAAAATAAAATTTGTAAAAGTTGCCAAATATTTTTTTTATAAGTAAAATGTTAGAGAAATTATTGTAATAAAAGGTTTTAAGGGTGCTTTGATCATTATGTCAATATTTATTTAAATATATTTATAAATAAATTATAAAAAGATTCCTTTACATAATCTTAACAAAAAGTAAATAGTTTACAAAAACATATATAAATGTAAAATATATAACTAAAAATTAAATGGAAAGGCCTAGAAAAACTTAATTGTGAACATAAACATAAATAATGTAAACTTTGAATAATTAAAAAAAAAAAAATTCTTTGATTCAATAAGCCAGTTATTTTAGCTGTAAGTGAATCAATGTACTTCTGGCTAAGCACTATTTCATCCAGTTATTGCAATATTTTATAAATATATTCAACTGTAAATAATCATGTTTGAAAGGTTGTTGATCATGTTTGAACATGCTGCAATAACTCCAGTGAAGAACAGCAAAAAACAGTGAATGTCACATGATCTTATAAGATTTCAAACAAATTAAGCTGAAACTACATTCAAAGTATTTAACTTAATCCATTTAAACTTTTTCCATGTTAGGAAATATAAAACTTTTCCTAACACATGAGCACAAATGTTGCATCATTAAACCATTAGGTCTCTTAATTATCAATATGGGGAAACAATGCAAATTTATTAACCTACATTTCTCTTAAGATATCAATTCCCATGGAGACATAATATGTGCATGTTTCTATTCACTCAGTAGATTGTTTTATTTTACTACCTTACTATTCCATTACCATTTAATTCGACTGGCAATTAAATTTATTGCTAATAAGGAAGATAAATTCGTATACTCTCCTGTAATCTGAAATTAAAGCTGCTATTGCATTTTACCAATCTCGCCGATAGCAATTTTCATGAAGAACAGTTAATGAACCAATATTCTTTTAAGCCATATATATACTCTCCTAAAAATTTCAGACATAGATTCTATATGGTTTAGATCTGGAAATTAAGTATTAAGATTAATTTTATGAGGTTAAATATTTTCAGATACATTATCTTGTATTATAATGACCGTAAAACATTTAAATATTTTAAAAGTCTTATTTATAATTCATTTTGATTCTGTAATTCTTCAAACAATCCAAAACAGTAATTAAATTGAAAGAAATCAATTATAATCACTTGCAAAATGAAAATTAGGTACTTTTTCCCTTAAAAAAGATACAATTTATCTTGGCATAGTTATAAGAAGTTCTTTTTGTAACACAAACTAATTTAAGATAGAATGACATACATATATCATAATAACTTTTCTATTTTGACACTAAGGCTGAAATTAATGATGAAATGCTATCAAGTGAATAGATGCATGTCCAAGTTGAAAGTGAAACTAACATATTTAATGCATGTTCACCAGAGAAAGTAAGCTGCTTCAAACTAAAAGTCCTAGTCATTACCTAGCATCTGTATAGAATATTTATTCATTTATACATTCTTTAAAGGCTCATAAAGGGGATCCACTACCAATAATACCGATACAAGATGCAGTTCCATATACAAGTAGAGTAAGTGAATGGATAAAGTCTTTAGAAATGGTAAGTTTTTTAACTCAAAAAATCCCTTCCATGGAAGAAAACATTATTGCAAAAACAAATGTAAAAATAAATACATTTTTTCCCTTTACAAAGGATGACATTGATGATCCTATTTCACTAGAACAACAAACACCAGTTCATGGCATGCAATGTCCAGTACCTCCAGAAAATCCGAAGGATTCTTATTTTGCAGCATTAGTAAGTATTCAAAATACACTTTCTTCTTACGAACTGAAGAGGAGATTATCCTGAACAAGACCTGCACTAGTTTTATACTATACATACTAAAAGCAAAAAAGGTTAAAGACAGTGTTGTAGCTGCAACTTTTGCCACACATCCTTGACAAGTTAAATAGCATATTAAAGCTCACAATAAAAGAATAAATTTGAGATACAAAACATCTTGATGGTAATTTGCATTGCAACACCCATTTCTGCTGATAGGTTACGAAACTACGGATCCACTACTAGTCTTTTTTTGCACATATCAGAAATTTATGGTCAGAAGGCGGAAGATACAAAATAATTACATTATTTTTTATATATACAATGATTGAACTAGTGCTGCTTCTCTTAGTTGTAAAATTGTTTTCTGTCTGATTTTGTGACTCCTTTTGAAGTGTTGTATGGGAGGAGGGGCTCCTTTAGCTATGTCACCGAGTAAAAAGACTAAACTTATTAGAAAGCAGACCAGGGCTGTGACGGAACAAATCTTTTAATACATATGTACAGTAATGTCTACTGGCTTGTGTCAATAAAAATAAAATCCTTTAAAAATTTATACCTACATATCGTATCTAATTATACAGAAAGATCAATATAAACTTCAGTCTAAGAGTAGTAATCCACAGAAACGCATTCCCATACTACAGACCTACATTACTTTTCAGACGATGATGGATAACAGAAACTGACGATTAAACATGTGACAGTTAATTGAAATTTCGCTGCTTTTATTTCTTTAGACGATTCTTATAATTTCCTTTGTCAGAAATAATGAATTAGGGCTTGTTTTAACAAATATTTTGTAATTCCAACATGAAACCCATAGAGCTGAAAATTTTCCTTGGAAATGGAGGGTGGCCACTATAGAGTGGTTTCACTTGCATAAACAAAAATCCTTCAAAGCCAGACATCTCTCTAACAAACCTTTAACTAGGTTACTCTCGTGTTTCAGAGCTTTAACTTATTTAGAACAAATTATTTACAAAGACTAGTTAGGTTTTAGGAACAAATACAATCAAATAAAAATTTTATATACCATTTCTATTAATCTTAAAATGTCAAGTTTACTTAAATACATTAAAAATTTAACAATCAAGTTTTTAATCATTTTTAGGAGACAGAAAACTTCAGGCAATTTAAAATTAATGAAATCGATAACCGTGCAAGACTTATTGCATAATATTTCATATAAAAGTTCATTACACGTAAATCTCCCCTTTTCTCTACTTTATTTAAAAGGTACACATAGAAGAAGGCATTTCACCAACGCAAGAACAACTTCCTTACGAATTTGGAAAGAATGAATTACTCCCCATAGTAAGTCGGATCAAACTAATTTCTCTTTTTTCATGAGCTGTTTAAACTGTTGTGAAATAGAATTTACACAATGAAGAATTTGTATTTTTTATTAAAGAAGCAAAATAGTCATCCAATTTCATCATCTGAACTTCTGCCAGGGCAAGTTTCTAATAGCACAGATAAACAGAAATCCAGCTTTGCAGCAAGAGTATGTCCGTCTAATTTCTATCTTTAGTTATACTTTCAACATAAGACTTTTTTTGAAGAAAATGTCATTCCCGATTTATTTATTTAGAGTAAAGCAAATCCTCTTTTACTAATACGACAAATAAGAGAGCAAGCAACTGATGGAACTGAAAAAGAAGGAGCCAGTTTTCTGGAAAGGGTAAGCTTTGCATTTTTCTAAAATCATTTTTACACGATGAATGAACTATATTTTTTTCGTACAATAAAATCATTCCAATCTAAATAAATTTTTTAGCTGAAAATGTGCAAATAAATACGAGATTGTTTAAAACAGAGCATGAACAGAAAAAAACACTTCCAGCTGCTTAGAAGGTTAAAACCAAAATTCATACGAAAATTTTAAAATCTAAGTCTCATTAGATACAAGATGCAAAAAGATAAGACGAGAAATCTCAAAATATTAAAGTTAAAATAAAAGGCAACAAAAAATATAGGTATGAATGACACAGAAATTAGAGGCTAAGGTAACATATATAAATATTCGTGACTGGAAGAGTATGTGCGACATACATCAAGCAATAAAAGTTTGTTTATAAAAACATGTATAGAAAATGTTTCATTATTTACCTACTATTTGTATCATATCTACTGTTAAGTTTATTAATAAATTCTTAATGCATACTACTAAAACTGCACCTAAAGAATTATTAAAAGTTACAGATAGTCAGCAAAAACCGAGAGCGCTGGAAATTTAAAATTAAGAATTCCTTAAATTCTGCAGCCCATCTATATAAGAGAGCATTTAAAATACAAAACAAATTTAAAAGAACTTAAACGTTTTCAACTAGCAATCCTTCTTATGATGAAGAAAGCTTTCAGCCGCATTTCTGGCAGAAAAATGTTTTTACAACCCAAAAGTTAAATATTTATTTACAAAATTCTAATGGCATTACTTATCAAAATGAATTTCTCAATATTTTGGCCTACTAATCTTGGAAAAATCTAAAAGAAGGGACTTTTTGAGACATTTTTCTACAAGAACGCTAGCTGAAGCTGCAACCCAATCTCTAAGAATTCTGCTCCTGTAAAGAGATAGTCACCTTACAGGAGATAAATTGTTTAGTGTAAAATATAATGCATACAGAAGCCATTTGGTAAGGATTAAAATTTGAACCCGACTCTTTAATTGAAATTTTACAGTATGACTTATAAATTCCATAAAATTATTCATGTACTTATTTAACAGACTATATATATTTTGTATAGTATTTTTTCCCCCATATCTACCTAATGCAGTTCGACACAATCAGAACTTAAAAATTTATATAGGAAATGAAAATTAGAATTCTTTTTAAAAAAATTTCAAATTGTTTGAATCCAGTAGGATAAAACTAGATAAGATCATATGTATTAATCATATGGTAAACAAATAAGTGAAAGGAGAGCAAAGAAAAGAATCTAACTATTCAGCAAACTAATATACCTTAAAAATAAGCTGAATTTATAAAATATTCCATAAGCTATCCATAAAAAACTTTCTTTTTACCATAAGAATTTCCAGTTTTGATAATACAGCTTAGCTTAAATGAAAAAGCAACATTAACATGCTACTTCCCATGTCAAAGAAAAGTAAATTTACACATCCATTATTAACACAAGGTTGGTGATCAGTCATACTAAATAATTTATTAATCAAGAAAGTAATAACGTCGATAACAATCCAACAAAAGATTCAGGTTTTAAAAAACTTCCACATGGTATGAACATCTTGTTAACACAGATAGTAACAAGATTCTTCTAATAAAGAAATTTTCAATTCATGCTGGGCCATGCAATAATTCCACAGTTTGCAAGAGATAAAAGATCACAGTCTTAAATTGAAATGCCTTGGATTATAAGATGGTTTTCATATTTAAATGTCCCAAGTGACTAACCCTGAATAGGCCTAATAACTTTCATCAGAAATTTACCAGTCCAACAAAAAAAAAAAAGGCATATTACTAGACTATAACTGCTATTTGAAAAGGTACTTCTAAAATTCTTTGAGTAAGTAGAAGACAGGAATCAATTTCATAGTGGAAAATCTCATAAGACTTCAATGAATTCTTATGTGATGAAATCGGATACCAAGAACCAATTAATGAAATAACTTGATTCAAGTACTAAATAAAGGCCATAAATCAAAAAGAAAACTTTCTTTCAATTATTCACACTGTAATAAAATCCTTGTTTTATTTTTTATCAATGTTTCCTTTACCCTTTCGCCTTGTTAGAACTTGAAATATAATCCCAGATATTATAATTAAACAATTTCACTAAAATTAGCAATTTCATAGATATATCACTGTTTACATTTATCTGAAATAAGTTTTTAAAAACGAAAGTGATGCTAACTATGTATAATTTTATTGTTTGGGAAAATCTGATAACTGCGCACATCCTTAAAGAGAGTACGATTATCCAAACATACCGTTCGCACAGGTGAGCAATGCAACTGGAGACATATGGAGGGCAACTTTCGACTATTAAAGCCATAATATCAACATAAAAGATATCAAAGGACTAGGTGATCCATCAAATTAAAAAAAGATTTATGAATCATACCGAGAATGTAAGGTGGGAGGTAAACGAAAATTAGTAATGCAATTACGAAATTTAATTTACACATGTGTGAAACTTAGTAACACAAGCATGCTAATAAAAAGTTATTTGGAACTTACTGAAGAGAACTGGAAAAACCTTGCACCTATGAAATTGCCTAAATATTTTTCAGCAAATATAAATATCAACTAAAATATCCGAACTTACATTACAAACACGTTGCACAACATAAAATACGACTCAAAACTGAAACTCAAGATTTCAGATTAAAAACCTAAAACCGCCAAAAGCAAAATTAAAATACTGATGTAGTACCGCTTTTCGAGCTGATCTACCTGACGTGGCTTGCCTAGAAGAGCAAATGTTAGCACTCTTTCTGGATAAATTTAAACATTATTAATTTACTTTTCACTGATATATTTAATATTTTAATTTATCAAGAACGAAGTTCTAAAGACATATTTCATACCAGATTGCTAACTTTTCAGATAATACTTAAATTTGATTTGCATTACTTTTCACTGTAACCATACTGTGATGTTTTTTCTCTTGGGTTTTTGTGCGATGAGTAGTGAAATTGACGTTTTGATATTTAAAAAAGGCGTTGTCTAGGGAAGTATTGCAGGTGTTCCTGTCCCATAAATATCAGTAAGTAATAAAAATTTTGCTGTTTTTATTTCAAAGCTATGTCAAAGTTTTGAAAATCAATTGTCATTGCTTTTCGAGATAGCAATGCACTATTTTAAATCGTAAGAAATGCAATGCACTTGATAGGTATAGCTTCAATCATTTTAAGGAATGCAGTTGTTTTAATACGATTTCAAAGTATGCTATTTTGTATTTAGACTGCATAAAAATGTTTTGATGTTTCTATTTCTGAACATATAATTCATGATTTTATTCATTATGCATAATTATTTCGAAACAGTTTCAGATGCTAAGAATGCTGATATGTAAACAAAGAAATTTGTCCACTTAAGTGCTGATAAGCTGCTGATTGATATTTAATATCCGGAATTTTTGTGTTTCACAGTTGAATCTTTTAAATTCTACTACCAATATTTTTATCGTTTTCATTATAAATTTTACCTCTACTTTGCTATTCTAATGTTTTTAAATTAAAAGAGTTAGTAATATTTCTTGTTTAATTTTTTTAAAAATTATTTTACACTATCGGCTGTTATAAGTTTTACTTCTATAAATAAAAAAAATAAATATATAATAAAAAATATAAATATAATAATAAAAATATTTATATATCTGGTTTACTGAATTTATATTAAAACCTAAGTTTAAAATGATTTTTTTTTTCATGCTGTGGAGTATATCAATGCATTTAAAATTTAAGAATTTTTTAAAGACAAGACTTTGAGTTGCTTGACAAATTAAAGTATTTTCAAACAAATTATACTGTTTATTAGAGATCTTTTTCCCATTATATATCTGCCTATTGTATTATTTATGTAAGCATTGCATTTTATGTTAGCATTATCTAGAACCTATTAGCTTTAGTTATAATACTGTTATACTATATGCATCTTGGTTTGATTGGGTTAGATAATTTTTTTTTATATTTATTCTTTTAACTATACATTCTTTGATTATTACAGATTGTTTGTTAGCATTTGCATAGTTTATTATTTTTGACTGGATGGAATGTTTTTATAAAATATTCTTAATTTTAGATCATGTCAAGTAGAAAGGCTAGAGGTCGTGGTACGACCAAGAAACGAGCTCAACGGGCAACATCCAATGTGTTTGCCATGTTTGATCAAGCTCAAATACAAGAATTCAAAGAAGCTTTCAATATGATAGATCAAAACAGAGATGGCTTTATTGATAAAGATGATCTGCATGACATGCTGGCATCTTTAGGTAAATAAGTATTTTTTAAGCATATTATGATTTGCTATAATTCATACCCAAATATATGAAATATTCAAATTAAACAATTGAAAAAATTTTGTACCTTAGTTAGTTTGGAATTTTTTTTCCTGCAGTTTTATTTTTTAAAAAAGTTTACCTGCATAATTGACAGCTTGGCTGTTTGGTACAGCTTTGATTATACGGCATCACTGGCGATAATTTTGTTTTGGCGACTTTTTTCAATAGCTTCAATATAGGACCCCATTGGTAATATTTTGTTTTGGCGACTTAACAATACGATGTTCGGTTAGGCGACAAAAAGTCACCAATACAAGATTATCACCAGTGATGGCGTATATCAAAGCTGTTCCGGCTGTTTTCCTCATATTTGCAATAAACAAGAAAGAAACAGATTATTATTTTTCTTTTTCTATAGTGATTTTGTTTAAGAATTCAGAATTGATTACTTTTGAAGAATATTCTTAAGTATCTGAAAGTTATTTATGTTTTATAATCTTGGCTCTGATTTTCAGTAGTTTTAGTATTATTCATAAATTACACCAGATAGTTTTTAAGATTAATATTTTTCTGTGAATATTTTTTGTTACATCTCCTTTAAAAATGAATTTTAAGAAGCAATATTTTTATAACATCATACAATTGAACGAGGAGTTACTCTTTCAAAATGTTATTTTACTGGAGGTAAAATTTCACAGCTAATATGATCTCTACATGGATAGGAGTATTCTAAAACATTTAATTTATAAGAAGGTTTTGTTTTGTTCCTTAAAAGCATGAATTTTTATGTTTAAAATATTTTTCTCTCGTTTCAGAATTGCCCTTCTAGTTTAGAAATTTCCAAATATTGAAACCCCATTAAATAACATAATTTTTACAAAATATACTTTATAGAAATAGTGTGTAAAAAGATTTTTTATTACTTTAGAAATTTTTATTTATTTTGATACATGGATATATGCAAGAGGAAATGTAGCTAGTTTCCTTAACATTTTTGTAAAGCGTTGATTGCTGTGATTAATCTAAATTACTTTAGTTCTAGCTTGGTTATATTATCAGGTACAAGTGAAATAATTTAACAAGAGATGTTAAAAATTAAACTTTGCATTAAACAGAATGGCACAAAAATGCTGCAACTTCCAATAAAATACAAAGGAAAGATATATGATTAAAAAACAAAGAAAATACAGAAGAAGTAAACAATAGTGATAACAATACACCTTTTGCATGCAATGCAGTTGCATCAGCAATATTGTCATAAATCAACTAACCAATTACTATACAATCCAAACAACTCTGATGGCAAGTGGCACTTTGAAAAAGTTCACCATTCGTGTTGTCTTCCATTTTTTCCATTTTATTTTCTTCTAATGTGTTTTAATTTTTATTAAAGCATGATTTTTGTTGTTTGATTGTGTCGTAAATGGTTAGTTGATGCAATTCACTGGATGCTGCTGCATTGCGTGCAAAAGTTATATTGTTATCACTATTGCTTACTTCTTCTGTATTTTCTTTTTTGTAATCAAATATCTTGGCTAAATTACATTTGAATGATTTTTTTTTTCTTTTTACATTTTTGTAAAGCGTTGGGTGCTGTGATGAATCTGAATTACTTTGGTTATAGCTTAGCTGTATTATGTTTGAATTATCTTTTTCCTTTGACAGGAAAGAACCCTGAGGATGATTTTCTTGAAGGAATGATGAAAGAAGCTCCTGGACCAATAAATTTCACTATGTTTTTAACATTATTTGGAGAGAGATTACAGGGTACAGATCCAGAAGATGTGATAAAGAATGCTTTTGCTTGCTTTGACGAAGAAAATTCGGGAAGAATCAATGATGAACGTTTAAGGGAACTTCTGACCACAATGGGAGACAGGTTTACTGATGAAGATGTAAGTAAATATTTCATTCTTTTTGGTAGACTTATTCTGTCATCTCTGTATATATTTGTTTATTATTTCTGTTATGCATCATGGAGTATTTTGCAGACTTAAAAAAAGAAAAAAAAGTGAACATATGTTGTTGTTATATTTTGATAGTTGTGATTCATGATAAATATTTATTCTGCGTAATAAAACTTTATTTTTATATAATCATAGAAATTTATCTAATGTATCTTAAATAGTTAGGTAATCTGTCTTATTGTCCTTCTGTAACTTGATAACTGAATAATAAGTTAGATAATTCTTTGTTAGATAAAAATAGATAAGTTTTATAATTCAGAATTGATGAGATATTTCTGTAAGAATTACTTCTGTATTTCTGTTATTTAATCATTGTTATGTTCAGTTCTTTTAGTTCACTTATCTGAATATTTCAAAAATATTCATAATGATGGTAACCTTAGGCAAAATAACTTTCAGATAAGTAGATAAGATTGCATATCAGATATAATTAAACTGTATGACAATCAACATTTTTGATAAAATTGTGGTGTTTGAGAAACTATCAATAGTTAAGACATCATTAAATATCAGGATCTGTTTCAGTCTTATGGCATTTATTTTTATGAAATAATTGAGCATTCTTATGTTATATGATAAACTTTGATATTAGCATTTTCTTTATGAACAGCTTTATTGCAGCATTTACTAATAAGTTGAACAGCTTTTGTCATATTAGTAAATTTTTACCTTTGTTCCCAGGCTGGTATATATGCTGTACCAGTAACCCAATAGGAATTTCGCTACCCTCCTGACACTAATCTGTTGGGTCTCTAAATCAATATGTGTGTGTAATATTAATAACGTGTTCAAATGTAATAAGACATACCCGATGGACAGGTTGATTACTGATAGGGGAAGACGAGCATTGAAAATAATAAGTATAATCTAAATAGACAATCTTATTGAAAAGGGGGGGGGCACTTTTATGTTATTTCGCTAAAATCTCCTTCTTAATTGGAGTTTTTGCATTTCTTTTAATTGTAATATAATATTTTAAACAAACGATTAAAATCTATACTTATATTTACTTATTATGTAAGCTTATTATACGTCTTTTCATTTGGATATATTTCTAGATTGATATTTTTAATTTGGTATTCAATGTACTGACATTATGTTCATAAGTTGTAACTATATATTTGATACATGTTGAGAAAATAAATGCCATTTCGCAATTTAAGTTGCAGTCAATGCAAATATGTTGATTGTTGAAAAGAGAAACAACATTTAATATGTCTTCATATTTAATTTCAAAAAATAAAATGATAGATACAATTAGTTCTGAAATTTTTAATTTCTCCTGAATCGCAGTTTATTCTTAAAATAGTCTGTGCATTATCGATAAGTTCAATTCAATTAAAAAAACTCATATTATTAAAACTTTGAAAAAAAACCCCTTTCTCTACTATCTTGATTTATAAAACCAAATTTTATTAAGTAATCTTTCTTAAAAATTCAAATTTTTAGGTGCTTGCTACCATTCTATATGTATTGTATTAAATTTTTAAATGAAGTTTAAAAAATACCAATTGTTGCAGCTGGATTCCTAATTATTTTCAATCCTTTCAAAAATTAAAAAATACTTCTAGACCAGTGATGGCAAACCTTTTTGAGAAGTAGGTTAAATTGTGTTCATTATTTTTTTTAAAACTAGCACGTGGAAGAATTTCTTAAAAAGGATACAGATAATTTGGGAATACCAAAAATTTGTTAACAGAAAAACTTGACAGTGGACCCTTTTTCTTTGTTCTCATTTTTAAAATTCTCTAAAAAAAATTTGTTTCCTTTTGTTTCACAACTTGTACAACAACAGGCAACAACCACTTGGAATTTTTTTTTATATAAATAAATTCAACATTAGATATTTGAGCTTTGGTTTTTAATATTTCTGATTGTGTTCTTTTATGATATAACTAGCTTATGTATCCCACATTGCTCGGGGTAGAAATATTTTCAAGTCTAAGTATTTATAACATTTTAAATTTAATTAAACAGTTTTTCACTGCAACGTCTTGCGTTGATTTTCTTTTGCCCTCTCCAGTGTCTCTGACTCCTCGGCCAGCAGTTAAACTAACCTTTTCTTTTTGTCTCTGTACTTCGAACCACTCCACGCGAGTCTGAAAAGCCTTGGAATTCCATCTTCCCATTCCCATCATTGCTACGAAGACAACAGGAATACTTCATATTGTGCATTTTATGTCTTCCCATTCTCTTCTGTTTGGTGTGTGTTTGCCTGACCAGAAGCACCATTTCTTTTTCTTCCTTCTGTAGTAATGTGTCTCGGTTAACCTTTAATGACTTTACATACTGGCAGTGGTGTACTGAGTGTAAGTTGCGCTCGGGTAATGCAATGTTTTTTTTTTTTTTTTCTCCTCAGTACGTAGGTCAGTGTCTGATCCGCAAGTCATAGGTTCGTCACCACTGTTATAGACTCGTGGACTGTTGTATATTTGAATTTTTTTATATCAATTCCAACAATTACAAGCTTATTTTTTAAGGCATATTTATTTACAGGTCGATGAGATGTACAGAGAAGCTCCCATTGATAAGAATGGAATGTTCGATTATCTCGAATTCACTAGAATCTTGAAGCATGGTGCCAAAGAAAAGGATGATCAATAGCGAATCATTGATCAGTACCTATTAATGCAATCATACATTTCCAAACTTGATACTTGAAGCTGGCGTTTTGCAGTTCAGTACTTATGCAAGGAGGTACTTTATTAAACTGTGCAGTCATTTTACAGAATCATCAAGTTTTAAGTAATATATTTAAAAAATGAATATTGCTTTATTTATGATCATCATATCAAAAGGAACAGTGCTCTGGGCTTTGCTTTGAGTTGGTTTGTAACCTGTTTTGGAGTGCCAAGCTTTGGATCTGAAGATGTTGAATCATTCTGTCGCTTTTTTTCTTTTTCTGTTTTTAAAAATAATATTCAGAGCATCTTATGTTTATAAAAATGATTTGCTTCTTCTAAGTTTAAACATTTTTGAAAGAAATTTAGAAAAAATTATTATAGTTGTTATAATTGTGTTTATTTCTTAAAAGTCTATGATGATATTTTTGCTATTTTTTTTTTGTTAAATAAATTGCCCGATTTGGGAAATAACTCATAATTGAAAAAGTAGATTACTTTATACTCCATATTTTCAACCCTGCTATCTTTTGCTGTTTGTGTTTTTGCATTTATTTTTCTATTTTTATATCAATACATTGTATTGAAAATGACTATTGGAAATAAATGCCTTCGCTAATATGCTTTTAGGCGTTTCAATTTATTTTGAGTTATGTCACATACAAGCTGACTGTTTATTGTTGTCTGTATACAATTTTGAAACTGCTTTAAGATTAGCTTAGCAATGCACTTCATATTTTTAGAATCAATTTTCACCCACAAGAAATAGCATAAACACTTAGAAATTTGTATATACATTAAAAAGTTCTTTGAATTTTTCTGGGACTGTTAAACATCCGTCTACTTTTAAAGATTCAAGTTCAGTTAATTTTTCACCTATACTTAGAAAAAATTTTTTTAAATTGTTTAAAAAAATATTAATGGTAATACAGTGGAACCTCAGGAATCTGGAATTTTGAATAATGCGAACATTTTTTATTTTCTGAAAAAATTTTACTAAAAAATGAAGGGCAATGACAGTTAGGAATCAGAAACAAAGTTAATGTTTATTCCTAACTTAAAAGAAACATTTGAATTGTCATTTAAGAATGAATACAGTACTTTAACCCTCCGAGCGGGGCAAACGCCTTTTTCCGTTTCTCAAGTTGAGTTCAGAAGTGGATTGCTCGTATTTATATTTTCTTAAACAATCATGGATAAAGTATTCTTAAGATTACAGAGATATAATTAAATACAAAAAAGATCGATTCATTTGCTTTAAAAGCTAAGTTTTCTAACCTGACAGCTAAAAGTTCAAAATAATTGGGCGCTCAGAGGGTTAATTATCTGCTTTTGGTTATCTTCTTGTGACGTAGGGATCTAAACATGCTTGATGATGCAAATCACAGCTATTTCTTTCAATACTCTTTTCACAGTGTACCCAAAGTCAATACTCTACTGCATTTGGTATATCGAGAGTATTTTACTGAAATTCTCAGAATCTGAACAGAGGTCAGCCCCAATTAGTTCAGATTAACAAGTTCTACTTTAGTTATATTAACAGAATTTTTTTGTTAGTGTAAGAATGAAGAGGATAATGAGAAAGTTATAGTTTTGACTTTCATCAGATTATATTAAAGAAAGCAAATTTCATAATAAGCATCCATTGTCAATCACTTCTCTCATTTAATACTGCAATAAGATGGTGAAAAGAAAATAAATGAAATAAAATTATATTATACAGGAAACATCAGTACTGAGGAATTATGCAAATTTGAATATAACTATCACTATAATAATTCAATAATTACTGACACATTGTGCTTGTTGCTGTTGGGTGTATTTTGAAATGCTCTAATGAGGTTTGGAGGCAGTGTGCCTTTTCCAGACAGATTTTAGACGCTAATTCTTGTTTCTAAATCCGGTAAAGATCTGCAAGATTCCTGTTAAGCAACTGCAGATTTTTGGAAAAAATTGCTGTTGCTTAAAGTAGTAGGTGGTAATAAGTTACTTAAAGTAATTGAAATTTTATAAGGGAGTATTGAGAGGTTAAAGAAACTAAATGCAAACCAAATGTTTCTGTGTTTTGTTTTCTGATTCTATGTATCGACTAGCTGAATTACTTTTGTAATATAGGATATATTTTGCAAATGATTTAAAACGTTGAAAATTAAACGTGTAATGGACATGCAAAAATCGTCGCCTGCCATGATAACACGGGTATTCAGGAAAGTCAAGGTATGGTGCTTGTGATAGTTTTGTTCAATTCAATTAAACCACTAATAAGCAAGAATATGAAAGCCCATTTTAAATAAAGAAAATATGAACTGGCATTGTTCCTGTTAGGAATTCGGGGTTAGAATATGAATTTGCATATATGCAAAAGAAGGTAGCAATTCCTAGAAACAAATATGATAATAAATATAAATGTTAAGTGGTGGGAGAAAAGTTGTTTATTTATATAAAACTTAAAACAATTTTTATACCTGTTTTATGCATAAGATGTATAATTCTTTCACCATTACTCCTAGATCTCTTTTCTGTACCAATTTTCCTGCCTCTGAGAAAATCTTGTTGGCAGTAATTATTTTCATAACTTATCCAAGGTGAATTTTGGTGATTCTAGACCTTACAAAAGTTTCATTATTTTCCATAATTAAAAATGATTGTTTGCATAGATAAGTACTTCTAAACATGGAAATAATATGGGCACCTGAATTTTCAAATCTGGTTGTTAAATTTTTGGTAAAAGATTTTAAACTACAGATTACATCTCAGCAGAAAACTGAGAACCAAAAAAAAAAAGTTTTTCTCAACGATTAACTTGGAAGATCGCTATTCTATTCCCGTTGGTACTAAAAAAAGAACCTAGTACTAGTTGGAATTAACTCAACCTACTTAAAAAAGGGATTAAATAAAAAGACTGAAGTGTTAAGTGTCTTTCTAGATTAGTAATTCTGTGAACAATAGTCCTTGCTTCCAGTATGAGATCATTCACCTGTGATACAATCGCTGGAACTTTCCACATACAATTAACTAGTCTCTAACAATAAATATCAGCCGATGTTTTTGAACACAATTTGTATTTGTCATCGAAATCAATAGTCGAATTATGATTGACAAGATTTTATTTTAAAAAATGAATCGTCTTTCATTTTCTATTAATCTTTTGGTTTTTTCAATTTCTTAAAAAAGTCGTGGCCTTTTTCTGTCTTTTCGAATCTGTACTGAGGCAGGGCTTCTTTGCCGAACAATTTAAGATATTTAGCCGGACAGTCGAGGCACATCCCTTGGAAGTCCCTCATGGTCGTGCTGAGGTCTTCCATCAGTCCCGGAGCCACACCCAGGTTGTCTTCCCTCTTCGACTTTTCCGACTTCTCTGCCGTCTTGGGCGTGTAGTCACATCGAGTTGTGGTGCAGTCAGCGAATTTTCCCTGAAAAAGAAGAAATTAAATTTTAATACAACTCTTGTGGAAAACCTACCCAGATAGCATGCACATTTGCAGCAAATTTGATTTTTTCTTGATATCTTGCCATGGCAAACTTGATGTGACAAATTTGTAACAAACCTCATGCAAAGTAAGAAAGCATAATCGACCACCCACTTGCAGAACAAGTTTGCTGCAGAGATGATACATCACACACACCACAATTGCAAAACAAGGTTGCTGCAAAGTTGATATGGCACACTTGCACACTACGACCTGGATACTGTTGTATATATCTGGTTTTAATCTTTGTCTCTGTTTTAAAAAACTTCAGATTTTTAATAGCATTTCCTAGACTGTCCTTTTTATTAATTCAATAAATCAATGATAATTTGAAGATAAAGAAACTAACTAGGTCTTAAATTTTTATAGAAAAAAAATTATTTTTGAAAAATACTCGCATCTTTTTACTAGATATAGAACTCGCACTTTAAAGAAAAAATTTGAAATTAAACCTAAAAAACAGTGAATGTTTGCTGAAAAATAATAACTTTGTGCCCCATATTTTTAAAAGTAATTACGTTTGAACCCTAATTTCATGATTTATTCCACTAGCAAAACGTAGTTATTGGCAAAAATCGATCTCTCTTTGACTTCAAATCATATTCTCAACTCAAAATTTAAAAAAATTAATGAAATAAAAAAAAAAAACAGTTTAAAATAAAACCTGTAGATGCACGATATGTTATTGCAATGTGTGTTCGGCAATCGAGGTCCCGCTGGCTGAGTAGCTAAGGCGACAGGTTAGGAAGCAAGTTGGCTAGGGCTCGATTCCAAGGTTCGTTTGTGTACTCTGTTTTTGCAATAGTTTGCAATGAGTTTGACGTGACAAGCTTGCTGCAAGTTCGACGCGTGGTGACGTCGTCGTTTGCAATAACTTTTTTAAAACTTGCACTCTTGCCGTGTCAAACTTGCTGCAACCTTGCTGAAAACTAAAATTGTTATCTGGGTAAAAGCATTGACAAAAGTAGTGCCGAATTTACACATTTCAACTCCCTAGACCAGAGGTTCCTAACCTGTGGTACGCGTACCCCTGGGGGTACGTGAAATCAAAATTGTTAATGGCGGAAACAAGAGAACATTAATGGATTTAAAAAGTTAGAGAAATTTGTTACTCCAAGTGAATACTTATTGTTTGGTGCAGTATATTCAATCTTGCGCCAGTAACCCCCAAACCAGGAGAATCCTTACTGTTTAATAACTATATCACTTGAATAGTTGATTATTACGAAGTGTAATTTTTATCTATCCTTATAAGTTAAATAATTACAAAACTGGTTTCATTTGCTTTAGAGTTTAACTAATACTATTCTAAAAATGGAATAAAATGTAAAATAAAAAATAAGTTTTGCAAATGTTATTAATTCGAGTCACTTCACTTTTAAACTAAATAAGCTAAACTAACCTTAAAATTATTGATGAAACTTCTTTGCATGGACGGGTGTTTTCTGGGTGTAGGGGGTGGAATTTGATATATTAATAGGGGTACGCGAAAACAAAAAGAATAATACGCGAAGGAAAAAAGGTTAGGAACCCCTGCCGTAGGCCAAAGCATAATCTGCCCTCCCCTCCCCCCCTTTCAAAAAATTTTCTATTATAATAGCCCAGATCTCTCTCTCACTGATCTGGTAACGCTGTCACGTGGCTTGGTTTGGCTACGTGCCAAACAGACTCGGACGATCTGTCTACGCCTATAAATAAACGCGCCCCTTTGCTCTCCGTCATTAAAGAACACGCAAATCCGATTTCTGTTATGGCGTCAAAGAACTCGGACAGTTTTTTTTATTATTATTCATACTGTATCGGAATGAATTTCAATAAAATGACTTCATCTGTTTCATTTCTTTTTGCCTTGGTAATTTTATTTATGGAAACGAAAGTTCGTGGCAATTGTTTCATGGCGTTTCTCATATATATAAATTGAGCCGCGTTAACAGTTTTATTTTTTAAAAATTATTTTCTTGACTTGAATGATAGGAGTTATGGGATTTGAAGCAACAAAGGCTGTAATCCCCAAATTATTTTCTTTCATTATTTATTTATTTTGTATTTGGTAATGCATTTTTTTTTCTGTTAGTGGATTTTGCCATATTTTTACTCGGACGAAACGAAAGTAATTGTTAAAAGTAAGGTTATTATTAAATGAAGGTTAGTGTCAATTGATTCATCAGTTCTGTTTTTCATGTTTTTTTTTAAAATTTCTTAAGCACTCTGTCAATGTAAATGAGATTTTCTACTATAACTTTCGTTAGTAAACCTGTGAAAATGGGATATGAGATATTTTTGGAGGGCTAAAAGTCCGTCTTAGACGAGCAGAAATCTTCTAGTTGATATTTTTCAATACAATAGTTTGTCTTTGAGACATATAATTACTTAATACAATCTTCGTAATCTTTGAACCACATTCAATTTTTATTTCAAAATTACACTACTTATGAAATAACAAAACATTAACATCTGTAAAAATACTTCATCGAATTTCTTGAAATCGTGTGAAATATTTAAGAACTTCTTCGTTCGCGCTTTTGTCCGTTAATAGACTTGGAGGGTCATTGCAGGGGACAGATCTTATTAAATCGATTTCAATGCAAAGAAAAGACGGTAAAGTCCACAGAAGACGGAAAAATGTATTATTCAATATATTTAATGAAACGAATGTAAATTGAATAGCTGATTACTACGAAGCGTAAATTTTAGCAGTCCTTATAAGTTAATGTGAAATTATTACAGTGCTGGCTTCATTTGTTTTGGCGTTGAATCAATACTATTTTTAAAATGGAATAAAAAATAAGTTATGCAAATTCGAGTCATTTGACTCTTAAGCTAACCTAAGCTCTTAACGTTATTAATAGAAACGTCATTGCATTGACGGATGGTTGGGTGGGAGGTGATACGACAGTAGGTGGTACGCGAAAATAAAAAAAAAAAAAAATCAAAGTGTACGCGAGGGAAAAAGGTTGGGAACCTTTGGAATAGAGGTTCGAATATCTTTCTTTTTTATTACTTTCTCGTATACGAAGTATACAATGAGAAAGTATTGTAATCGTTAAAAAATCCGAACTCGAGATTTTGACGAATTTCCACGTTTCAGACCTCCCTGAGTCCGAAAAACACAATTTGGGAATTATGTCTGTGAACAAGGCAACTCGAAAACTATTAGAACTACGGGGATGAAATTTGGTATGTGGTCTTTAAACATAATTTGTAGGTTTCTATCAAATTTTGGACAAAATCCGTCAACAGGAAGTCTGTATGTCCGAAGCCATGTGAACACTATAACTCAAAATCTTGAATAGCTAGATGGATAAAGTTTGGTACACAGTTTTATCGTCATGAATGTAGGTCCGCATAAAATTTTGGGCCAAATCCGTCAAAGGGTTGACTGTCTGTCGGTCTGTATAATTTACCATTGAAACCAATCCGCTATCTCCATGCGCATGCATACGGAAGCAATCGTCTGTGCTCGCGAAAGGAGCGATTAGGTCAGTTTGTCCTTGAGACGGCAAGAGTGAAATCTAGCAGTGTGCGATATATGCGTTTTAATCGGTACGCATCTCTTTACCTAGATGTTTTTCAATCACTATAATGAAAAACCTTCTGATAGTCATTGGATTCTGGATAACAGTAGGTTTGAATTTTTTTAGCCACGCGGGGAAGGAGAAACGGCACCTTTTGGGGGAAGTATACGAGAAAGTTTGGGGGAGAGCACTCCCGCTGGTTTACCTCAGGCTTCTGGTAGTGTGTGTCCGGTCTGCATGATTTGGAAAGGATGGGATGATCGATTTTTTGATAGTCCCTCATGGTGGTGGTCGCTTTCTCCATCGCACCACTGGGGATGGTGATGTTGTTCTTGATGGGTTTCCGCTGGCTAGTAGGAGGCGGCAGATCCTCCGGCGGGGCCTCGTAGTCCGTCTTGTAGGTGGTCCGCCCCGACATCGGCGCGTCCTCTGACTTGCGTTTCTGAAGGGATGGGTGCCATTTTGGCAAAGACCTGCAACAAAGGAAACTAATAATCACAATGAAATTCTACGATGCATATTATGTGAAACCTCGCATAACGAGCACAATTCGTTCCAGAAGCTTACTCGCTGTGCGAAACAATTTTTTCCATAGAAATCAATGTAAAATACGATAATGCGCTCCATGCCGAAAACAAATACTCAAAAATTTTATGCATAACGTTTATTGAAAGAAAATTATATATTAAGATCGTTAAGGAGCCTGAATCATCTTCATCTCATCTTTTATGCAGAATCAATCAGCAAGGAATGCCGATAGGATTTTCAGAAATAAAAAGCGGAATGAGTGCTAAAAACGGACTGGTATACCTGTTCTGTTATCTATACTTATAAAAGGCAATGTTTGTGTGCGTGTGTGTGTGTTTGTCTGCGATGTCCAGACGAATCTATCGCACTTACAGCCATGAAATTTGGTACACAGGTAGTCGTAATGGTGACTGAATGCACCTCGAAGCCGAAATTTTAAATTTTAATCTAGAATTTTTCTTATTTAATGTTTTGTTTGATTTTTCGCGCTAATTTCTCAATAGAATGGTTTCAAATAACTGTACGACAAAAATAGAAACACCATCGGAAAGAGCACGCGATTTCCGTTCTAATGAAGTTAGTTTTGAATTTCTAACGCAATTTACTGAATTTTGAGAAATTTTTAAAAAATACCCAGTTTTGGCATCAAGATGTTAGTTTTGATTTTTAATTTGTTGCATCCGACTTTCTAATAACACTATTATTTTCAATTTTTTTCAGCTTATAACTAGAATGGTTCTCTCTGATTTAAAACAAGAACGGTTAAAATATCTTTTCCCGTTTTTTTTAAATTAAATTATTCTTGGGCAGATGAAAGTTATTTTTGTCGAGCGAAATTTCTTCAGCGACAATCTTTCGGAACGCAGCTTTCAATTTGATTGGATGAACGGTCAGGTGACGTCATAACCTTCGGAGCTTTTTGTCATGTTCTAAGAATTTTTTTTACTTTCTCGTATACAAAGAGAAAGTATTGTAATCGTCAAAAAATTCGAACTCGAGATTTTGACGCATCTCCACGTTTTAGACCTTCCTGAGTCCGAAAAACACAATTTTGGAATTATGTCTGTCTGTGTGTCTGTCTGTCTGTCTGTGAACACGATAACTCGAAAACTATTAGAGCTACGGGGATGAAATTTGGTACGTGATCTTTAAACATAATTTGTAGGTTTCTATCAAATTTTGGACAAAATCCGTCAACGGGAAGTCTGTCTGTCTGCATGTTCAAGGTCATGCGAACGCTATAACTCAAAAACTTGAAAAGCCAGATGGATAAAATTTAATACACAGTTTTATCGTCATGAATGTAGGTCCGTATAAAATTTTGGGCCAAATCCGTCGAAGGGTTGACTGTCTGTCGGTCTGTATAGTCGCATACTTGTAACAATTATATCTCCTAAACCCTTTGGCTTAGATAAATAAAAATTGTTATGACGTTTGCTGATATTAATTATAGATCTGTGCTCAAATTTCATTTCAATCCGTTGGAAAAAAAGGTGTTCAAATTGCATATTTCGTTCAAATTGCATATTGCGACTCTGTTGGCGAGCGTTTGTTTATTTTACTCGAGTTAGTATAGTTGGCTTTTGACCTTAGCGGTCTACGAAATTGTAGCTTCGAAAGCGCTTCATTTCTTCCCATTTGTTTCTTTTTTCTCCCTTTTGGCGAATTCTGATCCTGCTCGGATTATTTTATTTCCGTTTTGTCGTTTCAACGTTTGCTGTGCAAAACTTGTTGCGTTCTCGGAATAAGCAGATTCGAAATTTTTATCCGAGCGAGTTTGCGGGGAACTGACTTAATTTCGCTTATTTTTCATCTCCACTGCGTTAAGGGTTTTAGCTTATTTTTTGTCCCTACATGTGTTAGGAGTATACGAGAAAGTTTAGGGGAGACCACTCCCGCTGGTTTCATTTTGTTGAAGTCCTGATTCCACGGGCAACAATTTTTTTATATTGTTTTGGATTAATGTACTCTGTACTGTTTTTCTACATGTTATTATCGCGGAAAAAATAAGCCGGAAAATCTATATTGTGTATTTTTTGTTTTGATTTTGTTTTGAAAACTTTTTCGTGTCATTGTGGGCGATTTTTTTTTTATTTTGTTGAAGTCCTGATTCCACGGGCATCGCCGTGCGCGTACTGCTAGTCTATACTTATAAAAGGCAATGTTTGTGTGCGTGCGTGTGTGTGTTTGTCTGCGATGTCCAGACGAATCTATCGCACTTACAGCCATGAAATTTGGCACACAGGTATTCGTAATGGTGACTGAATGCACCTCGAAGCCGAAATTTTAAATTTTAGTCTAGATTTTTTTTTTATTTAATGTTTTGTGTTGTTTTGTTAGATTTTTCGCGGTTATTTCTCAATAGAATGATTTCAAATAACTGTACGACAAAAATAGATACACCATCGGAAAGAGCACGCGATTTCCGTTCTAATGAAGTTAGTTTTGAATTTCTAACGCAATTTACTGAATTTTGAGAAATTTTTTAAAAATACTCAGTTTTGGCATCAAGATGTTAGTTTTGATTTTAAATTTGTTGCATCCGACTTTCTAATAACACTATTATTTTCAATTTTATTCAGCTTATAACTAGAACGGTTCTCTCTGATTTAAAACAAGAACGGTTAAAATATCTTTTCCCGTTTTTTTTTAAATTAAATTATTCCTGGGCAGATAAAAGTTATTTTTGTCGAGCGAAATTCCTTCAGCGACAGTCTTTCGGAACGCAGCTTTCAATTTGATTGGATGAAGGGTCAGGTGACGTCATAACCTTCGGAGCTTTTTGTCATGTTCTAAGAATTTTTTTTTATTTTGTTTAAGTCCTGATTCCACGGGCATCGCCGTGCGCGTACTGCTAGTCCTTATTAAAAGAAATAAATCAATTACGTTACGTCATTGACTCAAATACGTCAGTCGACTCGTTATGTCACACAAATACTCACACTGGTCATATAAATACGTAATGACAGATAAAGCGTTGTCTACCAAACAAAATAAGCTGGTTGGCTTACATAAGGGCCGCCAGTTTTGTTCTAGGAGGCCGCGTCAGACAAATTTGTTCCGTTAGCTTGTCTGGGTTCAGAAGCATTATTTTTGACAGTTTTTGTCAACCCCTTCCCATTTATATCACTATTTTTACTTACTCGTACACGAAGTATACAAATAGAAAGTATTGTAATCGTCACGAAATTCGATCTTGAGATTTTGACGAATCTCCACAGTTTAGACCTCCCTGAGTTCGAAAGACTCACTTTTGGAATTGTGTCTGTATGTCTGTGAATACGATAACTCGAAAACTATTAGAGCTACATGATGAAATTTGCTATGTGATCTTGACACATAATTTGTAGGTTTCTATCAAATTTTTGCCAAAATCCGTCCACGGAAAGTTTGTCTGTCCGTGACCATGTGAACACGATAACTCAAAAACTTAGCTAGATGGATTAAATTTGGTACACAGTTTTATCATCAGGATTGTAGGTCCGTATAAAATTTTGGGCCAAATCCATCAAAGGGTGGACTGCATGTCGGTCTGTATAATCGCATATTTCTGAAGACGATATTTTCTAAAAGAAATGGCTTAGTTAAGTGAAATTTCGTATGCAGTCTTGAAACCCTATTTGTAGATTTGTCTCCAATTTTCGTTTAAATCGGTTTGAAAAAAGGAGTTGAAATTGCATATTTGGTTTTTCCCCATTCTACGACGCAAAAATAAGGCGCGAGCACTGGAGCGTTTTCCCCACCTTAGGGAATACCGCACGTTTTCTGGCGCGCGGTGCATTTTTTTCAAAACGCGTATGCGAGAAATTTTCGGGGAGGTCACTCCCGCTGGTTATGAATAATGAATCAGTTGTTTCCCATGTCCTAGTAGGTCGAAAATATTTTTTGTATTGTGGCGATTAACGTGCTAAAAGGTAGATTAGGCATACTAGAAAAAAGTCATTTTTATGGGGTTGGAAGCACAAAGGGTGACAGCCTACAAGAGCTCTTTGACAGAGAATATCGTAAAAGTAACGGATACGCCAGATGTAATGTGCAATGCAGATTTAATGGAATACAAATTCACAATAGCATAACCACGCAATTACATGAATAGAAACATTATGAGTCCTACGCAGCATGATAATGTTTTTTTTTTCTTCGCATACAACTTGGTGCCTTTTTTGTCTTGATGATTTTCTGGGAGCGCTGCATCGCCAATTTGGCTTACTTTTTGGCAATAGTTACATAATGATAGTTTGCATCGCCAGTATCTCGAACCAAAATGTGTCGATGTGGCCGAAAATGAGTGGTAGTATCCAAAAAAAGTCAAGAGAAAAAAAGTAAAATAATTAAATCAACAAAACCAGAAAGCCAAAAAGCTCCGTAAACGATAAAAGCCCAAAATATTACGTTATATTATGTTGTTTCCAGAGTGAGCTAAATGCTGCGACAACCGAAAAACAATAGTAGACAAACATTTTATAAGAAAAAGAAAAACTAAGCAACCTTAATAAAAAGTATTATTGAAAAAAGTAGAATAGAACCCCACCTAGCAGACTTCATCAAGGGTCACCTGCAGGTAGGGATTCTAAAAATTGGATCTTTTTCTGTAAGAGGCGTGACTTTCGTCAAAACATAAAACCTCTTGCGACCCGAAAGACCCAAAGGAAAAAAAAGACAAAGGAAGGACAACCCACAAAAATTTTTTTACAATCACAATAAAAACGCCAATAAATTGGTATTGGTATTGTCCAAATCGCAATGGCACAACAATGCAATTACATGAATCACAAAACAATAAGTCGTACACAGTATGCCAGAAACGATAATGGCAAGTGGGACGCCACAACAATATACCTTTGGAGTATTTAAAGTAAGTATTCAAAGGACTTGCTATTTAAAGGGATACACGCTTCGCATGTTGTTATTCTTGCAACTGCTTGTTGTGATATTGTAAACTGGTATTCCCTTGAACCTGAGTTGTACGCTTGATCTGGCGTATCGTCAGGGGTGTAGTGGAGCCGGCACGCACCGGAGCGCCGTTCCGGCACTGGGTTTTTTCAAATGAAATGAATAAGAAAAAATTGTGATAACACCCTTAAAGTGGCGCGATTTTTCTCAAATAGGCTAGAGCGTTCCGGCACTGCTTATTTTGTGACTACGCCACTGCGTATTGTTTTCTCTTACTTAAGTTACTGACAAACAGCCCTATGTGACGCCCCCTCCCCCTTATTTCAAACTTCATGTTCGATTGCAAAAATAACTTGTTTCTGTTTGCCTTACCGACCCTTAAAGCTCGTAAAAGACTTTTCAGGACACCCTGTATAAGCAAACGCTAATGTTTCCATTTTACATTCCAGTCTATGTAGACTATACTTATAATTCTATATTGACTTTCTTTTAACTTTCTTGACTATATTGATATAAATACGAATTAAGGGAAGTTTTAATTGTGAAAGAGTTAAAAATACTAAAGTAATAGCAAACAACGATGGAGAATAAGAATCTGGTGGATTACGTCATCAGAGGTCATTCATCCATGCAGATTCGAAACCAGAATAGGTTTCCTGTAGAGGAAAAAGACTTTAAGGTCTAAATTTAATAAGAATTTTCCTCTGAGGCCTGAACCCACTCCGGAATAAATTGGAAAGAAAAACATTTATCCACAAAGAAGAGATTCAAAACAGTCTTTTAAACAAAGTCTGAAAAGAAGGGCTTAAAATCTCTTACCTCTTACTTAAGATGTGGAATGGAAGAAAAGAAAGAACGCCGTTACAAAAGCCAACTTTGTATATAGGTGTGCGCACCTATCTCCATCTAGTGAGGATACACTAACTAAAAACTTAATATTTTTTTGTTGATTTTTCATAAAATAATTTTTTGTAGTTTTTATTTTGTTTTTTAGTATTTTAAAATTTTTAAAAAATGTTTTCATGTATTTTTATAATTTTTATATTCATTTTTTATTTTATTATTATTGACTATATTGTCTTTCTTTATATTAAAGAGAAAATGAATCTTACGCTTAAAAATAATAAAAAGATATTAAAAATGAGCATTTCAGAATTTTTTCGATACAATAAAACCTCGATTAACCGTCAGTTTCTGTTATCCGTCATCGTCTAAAAACGTAGGTTTGTAGTATTACAGTGCATTTCTGTTCATTGGTACTCTTATATTGAAGTTTATATCGATCGTTTTGGAAAATTAAATACAGTATGTCTGTATTAGTCACTTTTAAGGAATTTTATTTTCACCCTAGTCCCAAGTCAGCAGTGAAATCACGTTACTGTGCATATATATTAAGATATTCTATCATCCGTCTATTTGGTTATCCGTCACACCCCTGGTCCGGACGATGACGGTTAATCGAAGTTTTACGTTAATTACTTTTTAATCCTTAAATTACTCCTTGATGGCGATTTTTTTACTGTTGGCGACATTATAAAAGATGAAGAATAATTTTCACAGTAGACAGTTTTCATACTATTCTTTAACATTCATTTTTAATACTTGAACTATATCTTCAGTGGCGATTTTTGAATCTCAGAATTTCGTTGCTCGAATTTCTTGCTGTTAGTTATATTATAAGAGCGCAAGAAGAATTTTTACAATGTGTGATATTTATAGAGAAGATCAAAAAAGGTTTTGATTGCTCGCAGCATTATTCATTGTAAACCTAAATCCTTATTTTTAACAAGGCTTATAAAAAAGAAAATCTAGTTTAATATTATATTGCTCATACAATAATATTTGAAATATCGCCAAATTTGAAGCATTCTTGGACATTTCTTATCGCTGGCGCACTAACTGCTTTAAGCAAACGTCAAAGTCGATAATACTGATAATTTTATATCTTGGAGGGGTGGCTAAATGTATGATGCCAAAGATTGTTGGATTTTAGTCAGATTATTTGTGGAACACAGGGAGTAAAGATTCCTTACAGTTACTGAACAAAGGGTTCAATGTTTTAAGTTAGAAAGTTAGCTCCTGAGAAGGTCCTTTTAATAAAAGATGATTCAGCCACAGTCTGCTACTCATTACTGGGTTATTAGTCACAGAACAAGAATAATAATGAAGAACTTATGTAAAGATCAAACATATAAGGACGGATCAAATGAAAACGGAACAGGAGCCACAGAATAAAATGGTATAGTTTATTTTTAAACATAATCACCAAAATTATGCCCCACTGGCTCACCAAGCTGTGAATACCTTGTTCGTAGAAGTTGTTTGGCTGAGATTGAAACCAGTTTCGGATAGTGTCCATGACTTCGCTGTCCGAATAAAAAATGCGACCTTTCAGTGCCTTTTTCATCGGACCAAAGATGTCAAATACATATGGTGAAAGATCGGGGCTATATGGCTGGTGTTCCAACACTGTCTACCAAACCTTCGTCAACTTATCCAGTATGCTAGTGGCCGCGCATCATCATGGAGCAAAACCACTCCGGCTGGTGTTCCAACACTGTCTACCCAACCTTCGTCAACTTATCCAGTGTGCGAGTGGCCGCGCATTATCATGAGAAAACCACTCCAGGGGACAACAGGTCAGGACGCTTGACCTTGTTTGCTACATGCAAATAGTTCAGTGTAACTCCAACACCTTCTGCCCCTAAAAAGCGAATAACACTACATTGCTCTTCTTTAGTCGCAAACATGACGTAGATGCGGATGAAATGACAACCGATTGCCTGCCGGACGATACTGTTGGCCACCCACCAGCGTATATCACGTGGTTCCGCGCGATTGCCTAGGGCAAGTAAATTTCGCAACAGGAGTTGTCTTTCTTTATCTCCCGCGATACCCCTATACTGTTCAGCAACGGATTCCGAGATTAGCACTTTTGGACGATTTTACACCGGAGAGGGGTGTCAGGCAATGAGTCATATGAGCGCATTTCCGGAGTTCTTTGCTAGATGAAGCTCAGTAAAATGTAAACACCACCCTCCCATTCTTCACTCCCCCTTATTTTGATGAAAATAACCTCGCCCGGCGCATGCGCAAAAGCGTGGAGGGTTTCCGAATCCGTTGCTAAACAATACACAATTTTTGTCACACTCACACGAAAATTACACCCTATAATAACTACTTAT
The DNA here is from genome assembly GCA_013235015.1 of Araneus ventricosus. Taxonomy (NCBI): domain Eukaryota; kingdom Metazoa; phylum Arthropoda; class Arachnida; order Araneae; family Araneidae; genus Araneus; species Araneus ventricosus. Next base: position 208,681 of record BGPR01000960.1, read on the forward strand.
AACTACTGTTCCGTTTTGATTTGATCCACCCTTATATATCCTTGTCCAACAGCTGGATATGTAATATTTTATTGAAAAATCTGCACATCTTCTGGGCCACTGCAGTTTTAAAATCGACGACATCGAATCAATAATTGTGAAAACATCATAGTGATACAGGAGAATAGGTGACGTCGTCGTTTCGAAACTTCAGGCTTTTATATGCCAAGTATCAGGAGCGTGATGGCGAGGCACTCCAAGTGTGGCACGTTAGGTGACTGCGAGGATCACAGTCACAAGGAGCGTTTTAAAATTTGCGTAAGGACGATTGCTATAATGTGTCACTGGATAACCTTCATGATAGGAGAACACAATGTAGACTGTAGTAGTGTAACCATTGTACGAACAATGAGTCTCTAATGAACCGAGTGGTTAGAATTAAAGTAAACCTATTTAGGGCATTATAGAGAGAAAGTCAGTGGCCATAAGAATGTTAGTTCTTGGTCATATGCATTTAAATTTAATTATATTAACGACCCGTTTTGAAGCAAAACGAGGGCTATTTTGGGACGGGCCTTTTTGAACCGAGGTCAGATGACAAGGACGACACCTGAACTGGTATCACCCTCTACAAACCAGCGGGGAGGCGTTTGGCCATTACGTGAAACAGGCTCCATAAACGGCAGATCTTCAGAGAATCGGGTTTCGAACCTGGAGCCTTCCGGCCTCGAGATCGAGTCCTTATCCTAGGCCACTGTGGCCTCCACGTAAACAAGATATTAGCTGCTAGGTTAACTAATTCTTAATGGAGACAGAAATGCTAATTCATCGCTTTTTCACATCAAAGCGCCCTTGATTACTCTGGGCAACAAACTTTCAGCAGTGTGCACATTACGAAAACGGTTTACAACGCTTTGCCGCTGTCTCTGCTTTTCCCCTTTCTGCGCATGGGTGTTTCTTGACGTCGCATTGTCGACTGGTGATGAGATATTCTAGACCAAAGGCCTATTGTGGCGAGCGATTTTCCCTGTGTAAACAGAATATTAACCATTATCTAAAGGTTAAAATAGTTTCCATCTTACCTTGCCGTAATTTCATGCGCAGGAAAGTCTCTCTTGTAATGTGAAACACCTTCAAAAGGCCCTGGGGCTGTCTGCAGGGACCCTTCTGGTATAACAAGTTCTGGTTTCGGCTGCTGGGGTGGGCACTTGTAATCGTGCGCATGCGTTGTCTCTCCTTCGAACTTCTCAGATCCCGGTTTCCATTTGGATATTTTTTTGATAGGCTTGGGTGGTGGCTGGTACTTGGGAGTGAAGTCTATTTTATGTGTGGTGTTGCCTTCGAAATCTCCTTCTGGCATCAGTTCTCCTCTTTTTGGGAGTACCATTTCGCGCTTGAGGTAAGGGTGTGGCTGATAGGACAGCGCAGTCTCTGTGACACCTAAAAAAATGGCCGGATTGGTGACAGATTAACATTCCACCTAGAAACTACAATTGAGCATATACCTCGTAACGTTGAACAGAGGTCAACTGATGAGAATTACACCCTATCCAGCACTCTATTTTTTAAATTTCTACGTAACACCAATGTAAGCACGTTTGATCAATCACGACATCTTGAATACTTTCATATTATGTATGTTATACAAAGCAGCGGCATGGCCTGTAACGTTAGAAGCCCCAATATTTGAAGGACATACTATTTCTTTCGCACCAGCACTTTCACAAAAAAGTATCTCGAAATTATTTCAAGGGTACTTCCTTGTTATAGCGGCCCCAAGCTTACTTGGCGAACTCCGGATTACGCCAAGCAGATCGCAGCCATGATTTCGCTGTGATGACGCTTTGGCGAGATTTGGAGAATATTTAGCGGTTGCTTAAGTGGGCTGTCATAATAAAATCTTATTTCAAGAAACAAGATAAACTTGTCGATTCAATCATCCAAATTTTACGATAGAAAGACCTCCCTAGGAACTTTAAAAACTGAAGCACTCCTCGAGTCCTGCAGGGTTATATAATCTAATTAATAATTTCGGTACTTACGTATTAACGCCACCGCAGCTACAGATTTGGCGGTTTTTGTACTTACGTATTAACGCCAACGCAGCTACAGATTTGGCGGTTTTTAAGTGCCGCCAATCTCTTTATTGGCGCATTACCGCCAATCTGTAGCTGCGGTGGCGTTAATACGTAAGTACCATAATTTCATATCTCCTTTCCGAATCCCCCCTCCCCAATCCCCAGATTGAGTTTTCAGCTTGTGTATAATAGTACTCAAAAGGAGCATAACTAGGAAAGGGAATAATAGATTACAAATGATTTACAATCGAGTTTTTTTCTTCTACGTCTGTATTATAGTTAGAATAGCTATAGTTAGTTAGTCTAACTATAGTTAGAATAATTGGTAAAACCAGGGGACCAGTCGTCCAGCTCCAATCACTGGTCCGATTTAGAGAAATTTTATTTCGTATGGAAGTATATAATGCTTCGATAGGCCATCAATGGCTGCCTTCCCCCCATTTTCGAAAAAACACTACTCCACTACACATTCTTTATGAAGAAAAACCATGAGAGAGTTCTCCAGCCCAACCACCTGACCGATTTCGATAATTTTTATTTCATATGTGAGTTTATGACCCTTAGATGTGTCATCAGTGAGCGTCTGCCATCCACCACCTCTAGTTTCGAGATATATCGTAAAATAAAATTTTGGCAGAGTCCCTCAGCCTCTACAACCGCCAATTTATCTCGTCAAGTTACAGGCATAGACACAGGCTATTAATATTACTGGCGAACAGCTGGTTCCCGAAGGCAGATAGTTATTAATAAAACCTTAAAAGCTCAAAAGTCTTCATAAAAAGTTAAGATTCAATTAACACATTGGCTACTAATGTCAACTATACTGTGAAAAAGTACGTCTTTTCTGTACAATTTCACAAAGTTGTATCAATTTGTTTGATGCCAAAGACTTCTGAGGCACCATCAAAGAAACATTATTGCCGGGACTCACCGATGAGATATAAGTATAGATTGAATTGGGCCATGGGATTCATCGGTTAGTCCCAAGGTACCCTATTACCATAAGACGCCGAACAATATTGTTACGATATCTTCAGGGTATTAAGCAGCATTTAGAATATTGAAAAACATCTTGGATATATAACACAATATCTTGTGCTAATAAGGTAGTTAGCGCATTAAATAAGTTCATCTCACTGAATTGCAATATCACTTATTTTTCAGCAATAGTAAGGCTATGAAGGTAAAAAACACTCTAAGGCCAAGTTTTATATGAACGCTTCTTACCACAATTTTAATTTTTACGTATATAATGGTCATGCAAAATTTTTAAATAACAAACTCACCTTTGAATGGCTGTCCTAACTGAGTTAAAGTACATGCTTTGACTTTTGCAGGCTCTCTTTTTGTGCCTTCCTTATGTGTGAAACTCCTTCCATACGTAGTTTCTCCTTCCATTTTCCCTGGTGTGGTACCAGGCATTGTACCATCCTTGGTACCTTCTTTCCTTTTAATTATATTCGGTCTATCTCCCTGCTTGGGTTTGTAGTCGTGCTTGTAAGTAGTGGAAGAAGACATTTTACCTTTCGGTTCTCTTTGAACCTTGGGGCGCATGGCGTCCCTTTTTTCGATGGGCAAGGGCACATAGTCCCTCTTGGTTGTCGAAAGCTTCACTGGTGGTTCGGTACCCTTCCAGTCAGCGCCACTGGCGGGTTTTATAGGAGCGTCACGGGGTTGGTAGCCAAAGTGCCTGTACCTGTCCTTGTGCTCAGTGATCTTATTGGCGTCATCTTTATCCTTGGCGAAGGGAACCCTGCGCTTGCTGGTATGCTCGCACCTGTGCCGTCCGCAAGTACATATTTGACAAATACACTGTCTCATACCTGCGAGATGTACTATAATCTAGGCCTAACTATTGTTTTGCTGTTCTATTCACTTTGGTAAATGGAGGCCATTATTAGAAGAACCACATGGAAAAAGGATTTACAATTTCAAAACAAGCTAAACAATTTTCACGTTCATAATTTTTGATGATTTTTGAACAGCTTGCTTGTTGATCAAATGTTGGAAATTTTAATAGCAGGAATTTAGATGTAATGTGCTTTCAACGTGCAGAAAAATAATTCATTTAATCGTGCTTCGTTCAGTTACATGTGCTCTATTCTTATTTTAACTACTTTGTACTTTAATCCACTAATTGCCAAATCCGCAGAAAAACTGCATTTTGTGTGATTAATAAAATAGCATTATAATTCTAATAAAATTCCAGATTATGCGTCTTTTCATTCACAGCGTCGTTTTTACACCAGTTCCCTGTAAAGACTGGAGCTTGATGCTTTTTTGGCGAAGAACTATTCATAAATATATTAGCTACTTTATGCTTTATCACTAATTACCAAATCATGAGAGAAAAAACTGGAATTCATTAGATCAGCAAATGAAGAGACAATGTACATTTTGAAATTTATTTCAAGAGGATTATTCAGGTTCAAACGTGGAGTTCAGCGCTGAGTCCCTTTCCTCGGCTTGTGATCGCTGGGACTCGCTCGCCCTCGTCACGCATTTCCATGCAGCTGTGCTATAGTCCCAGCACTGCTTGGCACCACTCTACCTAATCTTCAGCCACGAGGATGGACGTTGCGATTTCTGAGAACAGAAACTAGAGCTCAAGTAGTTGAACAAAAGGATGGAAAATGTTTTTGCTCTCTGGTATACCAAGACATACAAAGAGAAAGTATTGTAATCAGTCAAAATTCAAACAGAGATTTTGATGAATCTCATGTTTTTAGACCTCCTGAGTCCGGAAAACACAAGTTTGGAATTGTGTCTGTATAACATAATAACTTGAAAACTATTAGAGCTACAGGGATGAAATTGGCATGTGGTCTTTAAACATAAATTGTAGGTTTTATCAAATTTTGGGACAAAACTGTCCACGAAAGTTTGTCTGTCTTGACCAACTGTGAACGACTGTTCAAAATGCGAATATCTACATGGATAAAATTTGGGTACACAGTTTTATCATCAAGAATGTAGGTCCGTATCAAAGTTTGGGCGAAATTTGTCAAAGGGTTAACTGCCTATCAGGTCTGTATAATCGCATAATTCCTGAAGACAATATCTTTACAAAGAAATGGCTTAGATAAATGAAATTTCGTATGTGTTTTGAGACCAATTATATATGTTTTGTCTCCAATTTTCGTTAAATCGGTTAAAACAAAGGCGTTGAATTTCATATTCGTTTTTTTTACCCATTTTACGACGCAAAAAATGCCTTAGAGTCCCCATCCGCTTAAAAGACGTGAAATGGACAGTGACGACAGAAACAAACCATTAAGATAATTAGATCCCAGAAGCTGCTGCATCGTACTGTCCTCGTCTTTGAATTCTATCAACGCCTCTTCAATATACTTTGATTTTCTGGCCAAAGGGGCGATATGAGATATGGATATGACGTTAGTTGCCTGTACAACTTTCCATTTTATAAATGCCGTAGTGTCCCCCTCCCTATTAAAAAGACGTGAAGAAAATGGACAGTGCAACAGAAACAAACCATTATGATAATTAGATCCCAGACGTTGTCTATCACTGCCTTGCTTGAATTCTATCAACGCCCTCTTCAACGCACTTTGAATTTGCAAAGGGCGATATAAGATATGGATATGATGTTGGTATTGCGACGTCGGTATCTCTTGGCGGTCAGCTTAAATTAGATCTGATCATAATTTTTGGTGATTAAAGTCCAGTTTTAAAGCTACACATATACTATTTTGTAGATCAGGTTACAGTTTCTGCATGGAAGGTGACAATTGTAAAGGACCAGTGAATCCAGGATTTGAATCGGGGGGGAGCTTGCCCCTATCCTCACTGG
>BGPR01000960.1:222588-246295 GCA_013235015.1 Araneus ventricosus
CCTTTTTCATTTTCTGCGATTTATGTGATGACTTGAGATCAGTGCTACTGAATAGTTTTGCAAGTTTAAAGAAAATGATTTTCTTTTTTTTATATTTTTTTATAGTGTATATTGAAGGATTCTTACAAGGCGAAGAGACTAATATACGTTAAATGGATGCAATGATATGGTCAAGACCTGGCCTTAAATGGTCTAGCAATACGCAACTGAACAAAGCACGTATTCGCCACTGTAGAGGACTGACTAGTGGAATCGAACAAAGCAAGTGAACGGCAAAGTGTGATAAACTAGTGGAAGGTCGATGACAGCCTCTTGTAGGACTTATTTGTGTGAATAGATTTCATTGTCTACCTAATATTTTTTAATTAAAGATTGTCCAGAACCTTTCTTAGCCAGATCACTTGGACCAGGCTACTAAATCTACGTTTTATCGAGATGACCTCGTGTAGATATTGGCTATAGCTCTTATTTTTCTATTTATATATCAATTAAAGAATATTCAAGATTCTTCTTGACCATGACTCTAGAATCAGGCTACCGAAACCATTCTATTGCGTCACATTCAGTGGCGACTCGTGAGCTCAGAAACGAGGAGGGCTGCAAGATAATATCTATCAAGAAAATACCTTTTTAAAAAGCTACTTTATATTTCAGTAGGCCAAATTTTTTAATTCCAAAGCCAGATATGAAATTTCCTGCTTTTCAAACAAATTAAATAACCAACATATGACATTCACTAAGAGTTTTACTAACCGAAAGTGAAGTGAATGTTGATGTGACGATTCTCCTGACGAAGAAAAAAAAATTAGATTTTCCACATGCACACTTTCCTTCTTGCCCTCTTCACTCGTTAACACTCTTCCAAAAATGAATATCTTTTTCAAAAGAAATCTAGTCTTTTGTCAAGAGAAAGCAAATAATTAATCAACCAGATGTGTTTCTGTCGACGCAACAAAAACAAAAAACGAAACCAAAACCCATAAGCAGCCAATGAGATTGCCACTTCGTGTGGGAATGAGGGAAAAAAATATATTAAAAAGAGCATCTCTTTCTCGTTCAGTTGGCTCCGTGCCAGCAGAGCTGCTCGGCATTGCAGCCCATAGCCCGTCTAAGTTAAAGTTAGAAAGGATTGCTTTTTGTCTCCCGATTTTCTGCTCTGTGAACGGTTTTCGGGGGGGGGAGAGTAATTTGCATCTCAGACCTGCATCTCTCTTCGTTTGGATTCATTTAATGCATTTTTTCAATTTTTCATTACTTTTTGGCATTTTCTTAAGTTATGGAACTCTGAGAGTGGAAAAGTAAGCAAATAAGATTAAAAGCGAAAAATACAAGTTTAAAAAAAATTTCGGGGGTGCTGCAGCTCTGCAGCCCTAATGGACGAGCCGCCACTGGTCGCATGGTTCTGTGTCGTGGGTTTTAGGGAAGGTGTACTCACGCCTGTCCAGCTTCTCCTTCCTCCTGAGGTGGCATCCGCACTCCTTGATCTTGGAGGAGATGGGGCTTGCGGGGTGTCCCTTCTTGTCGTAGCAGACGCAGAACTTGCTGTCCCGGTAGCACTGGAGCTCCTCGTAGTCGCCGTTCTCCTTGCACTTGGGGATCAGCTTCATGATGGTGCCGATCTTCTCCGCATTTTCTCGGTGCTTCTCGCAGTCGCTCTGGGGGCGAGCTGTTCAGAGAAAGAAGAGGCAATGTGTTTTACAAAGCGTAGGATGATGAACTGAAATCAGCATCATTTTCTTGGTAAAGACAGTATCCCTCTTTTATTAATAATAGTTTTTAGCGTAGCTACCCATTATAAGAACAACAATAAACAGTCACGAGGAAATTCGGAACCTTTAAATGAATTAACGTTAATTTTAGAATTTTCATTTATTGCCAATAAAATTATAAATTACAGAAATAAACAAATAAGGCATCATTCATGCCCCAATAATCAACTTACCTTGAGTAACAGCCACGAAGGCAACCAAAACAGCCTAAAAATTGAAATAATAATAATATATATTATTCATAAATCGTTGCATTAAAAACGAAATTTAGATTATGATTTCCAAAAAAATAAGCAATCTTCACATATCATAAAATAAGAAGATTTTGTGATATTTCGTTTCTTCCTTATTTGATTAGGAGTCAGAATAATAATTAAATAAAATGCGTTTTTTGCAAAAGTCGGAGTTTTTAATTTGTTAGCGATTAATTAACAAACCTTTAAGGGGAGTCGGAACCCTTATACCGGCAATGTTAAATTGACCATTTCGATGTACCTTTTCTCAGAATCTGTTACAGATACATGTTTGAAATTTTTTATACTAGTAAAGTACACATTTCTAATTTTACTGATATGAGCTTTTGGTTAATTTTGAATTTTTTATAAATTTACAAATTATTTAATTAGACATAGTGAAATTTTACCCTATTTTGACACAAAAAAATTGTAAAAAATAAATGTTTGAGTTTTTTAAAGAAGCTCATTTCAGTATAAAGAAACAAGTGAACTTTATTTGTATAAAAAATTTCAAACATGCACCTATAACAGATTTTGAGAAAAGGTACATCGAAATGGCCAATTTAACATTGTCGGTTATGACACAAACAAGTTTGTAAAAAAATTAACTTTTGAGTATTTTTTTTTAAAAAACTCATTTCAGTACAATGAGAAAGATGCACTTTACTTGTATAAAAAATTTCAAACATGCATCAATAACAGATTTCGAGAAAAGGTACATCGAAATGGCCAATTTAACATTGTCGGTAAAAGGGTTCCGACATTCCTCAAACGATTAATTTCAGCAAATAAGCGATAAAAGCATTCACATGCAAAATAAATAATCAAATATCCTGTGCGTTTAGTTTCAAGAACTGATTTTCACAATAAAACTTCGAAATTATTTAAAATTGAAATTATATTTCAATGATATTTATTACGAATCATAAGAATAATTTTAAATGAATGATTGATAAAATTAAAAATCAAACTAACATAAACTGAAATAAAAAATATTCTCAAAAACTAGCTAAAATCTAATATTTATAAAAACGTAATACCTCTTTAGCAGGACCGGATTACTAAATAGGCAAAGTAGGCAACTGCCTAGAACCTATTAACTTAGTGGGCCTCGAACTTTCTTTTGTTTTGTTTTTGAGGTATTTCCTGAGTAACTTAATTTTGAACTTTCATTTGATTTACAAAGGTATTCCATCCGAACTTATTCAAGTTAAAATCAAGCGTCGTTTAAATTTTAGAACCTTATTCTAACGACATTCCTAATTAATTACCTTTTGCTAGCTATATATTGTTTTATAACTAAAAAATATTTGCTTTATAACTTATAAAATGTCAGATCCTATAATTATATGTATATAATTATTTAAATTATATTAAAAGTTTTGTCACTTTTTTTACTATTTTTTATAAAATTACTTTTAAATTTTTATTTTGCACTTTTTTATCTGCGATATACTGAAACCAACTCTCTTGAAAGGGATCCGCAGTAAAATATTTTACCATTTCAGATTGTTTTAAATTTCTAATTTAAATTGAATGTATAGAAATTAAATTAAATCTATAAAAATGTCTGGTATTGAAAGTCGGGAAGACGACAAGGAGGGCCCCGATAGTTGGATTGCTTAAGGGCCCATAAAGGACTTAATTCGGTCCTGCTTGTTAGCGATGTCTGTATGTAAAATGGAGTTCAATGGAGTATGTAAAATGGAGTTCAATTTTCAGAGAAAATTAACAGACCAGAAATAAAACAAGCTTCTGAGATGGTATCGAAAGTTCATATTTTAATGTTTAGCTGTGTTAAATTTGAAGAATTTCTTAACTGTGTGTAAACAACAATACAGTAGAAGCCCGGTTATCCGAACTAATTGGAGCTGACTTTTGTTCGGATTATCCGGGGAATTCGGATTATCTGGGGAATTCGGATTATCCGGGGAATTCGGATTATCTGGGGAATTCGGATTATCCGGAAAATTCGGTAAAATACTCTTGATATACCAAATGCAATAGAGTATTAACTCTGGGTGCTCTGTGAAGGCGTACAGAAAGAACACGCGGAGATTCCCACGGTACAGTGGCAGACAAGTTGAGGGTAAAAAGAAGATATCTGAGTTTGTTTCTACTAATTAAGGTACTGTTTTCATTCTTAAAAACCAATTCGAATTCTTTTTAAAGTTATGAATAAATATTAGCTTTATTTCTGCTTAGTAATTGTTATTTTTCCTCCATTTTTCAGTAAAATTCTTTCAAAAAATTAAAAAAAAGATCCTCGGATTATCCGGAATTTCGGATTCCAGGGATTCTACCGTATTAAAATTTCTGATTTAAAATGATTTGAAACTGCTATTTGTATACACCATTATTATTGTTTCGTAATAATTTAAAAGCAATAATAATCATTCGTAACTAAACTCACCAACAAGATAACGCACTTCATTTTATTGCCTCTTTTCTCTGCAAAATTAGAAAATACAAATAATTAGAAATCGTATCAAAGTAATAAAAAATGAATTAAAAAATTATTCAAATGAGAGTGAAAATGGTGCCTTAGCCTCTAAGAGAAAAAGGGCTTTTGAAAATAAGCCATGAAACGAAAGCATAGGGGTTGGAATATGATACTTTTCAATCGTTTTAATCTCTTTTATTGTATTATTAAACCAATTTTTTTATTTAGAAGTATTTTTTAGAAGGGAATGAAAATAGGAACATTAATTCATTTGAGCTTTATAAAATTTTAATAATGATAAGTAATTTTCACATGAGGCAATATTTACCCTACAATCGGATCGTTAAAATATAAATCAACGTTGAAATTGAACATTATTTCAGCATTGAAAACTAGCTTTAATTCCCTTTTATTCCTTAACGCCAAAATTTATGCGAAAATTCTCGAAAAACTTTAATTTTTAAACTCTCAGCAAAATTATATATTTTAGGAGAATTTTTCGAATTCCTGCCGGAGAGTAATTAAAAAATTTTAGTTATTAATTTAAATCCTAAATTTATTCGTTTAGTTACGTAATTAGAGCTGAATAATATATATTCCACAAATAAAATACTAAATATTTTATCAATAAGACGATGTCACTAACAAATTACATATTTATATGAATTTCCAAGACAAAACGTGACAATAAATGGATAAAATTCTTTTTCCTTCTTTATAATTTCGAACAATTCAAACCTAGTAGTGTAAAATATCGTCTGCGTAAATTAAAAACCCATGATTTTAGTTCTGCGACTAGAAATGAGCTCTTATTGATAAAACTTAAGATAAGGAGGGATTATTTTATTTTGAGAAAGTGGTTGCTGAGATTTTTGAAGAGTGCGTGCACTTGTAGAACATTAAGGAGCCAATGAAAAGTGGAATAAAAAGACCATTTTCTTTTAGAGAACAAAGCCAGTTCTTTGTTTCGCACTTACCGAAGGAAGAGGTTGAGAGTGGTTATTATATGGCCCTATTCGTTCTCAAAAATAGCTGTCAGTCCGTGAAATTTTTGACGGCATATACTTTTATGGTATCGGATATTGCTCATTTTTAAATAACAAAAACGGTAACCGCCAAGTTCATTCTTTTAAGCATCAGTAGTAATTATTTGTATAAAAAGCAATGTTAATAATTACTTAATAAATCATTTGTAGCATTTTTAGATATGTTATGGTTTATCTTTTAAAGCAATCCTCTGAAAATTTCCCTTGATTTTGTTTTATTTCAAGCACACATTTCTAAAAAAGGAAAACACATGCTTGGATGATTTTTATTTATGTTTTAATTAATATACAGTTTTTAACAATGTAAAATAATTACAGATTTTTTTCAAATTTAGATTATAGCATAGATATTACAATATATTTTTCTACGTGATCAGTAAAGATGAATCATCGCCATCCTTCTGTTAAATTTTGTTCCGAATGTGCTACACATGAAATGAAAAAAGAAAATGTCCAAGCTGAAGCAACAAAACACACACAGAAATTTCGATTTAATTAAGTTAAGTTATCCATGGTGTGTGAACAATACTAGAAAAAATACTTTTTAAAGAGTGGGTTTTTAATTCAAAATACCAAAGTTTGAAAATTCACAAAGATTGTTTTGCGAAATGTTAATGTTACTATCAAGTTTTCAGCAGCTTTTAAAATCAATCTTTATTGAAGAAATCTTCGATGAAGATTTGAGGAATACATGATGAGAAAAAAGTTAAAATTAGAACTTTTGAGATGTGATCAGAAAATTGTTCTTTCTTAGGAATTTCACCGATCATTGTCGAAATCATCTCAAATTCTTTAAAAAGCATTTCAATAGTAGAAATTTCGAATTCTTTTATTAAATACTTATATCATTCCAAAAATATGTAACTAGTTGTAACTAGTAGTTTTTAGCACTGAGTGTCTTTCAGCTGAAGAAACAATCCAGAAATTAATTACATATTGTTACTTAAATATCTGTTATTTTTTATGCCATTTTTTTGTTTGAAATTACCAATTGATTTTAGTTTATTGTAAATCAATTTTACATCAATTGTGAGCCATGAGCTAGGATACCAGAAAGAATAAAATGAGATGCCGAAACTTTCGTATAACTGAAAAGAAAAGCGAGTTACATTTGGCAACAGACCATGAAGAATTTTCCCGAACTATCATGACATTTCAAGGTTTTCTAAAAACATCCTATGATTCATCACATGCAACTGATGTGAAAAGTTGGTTTGTGGAACATCTTGGTTAAGTTTTAAATGCGGATTATTATTGCTCGTGTTGCAATTTTTAGTCTCAGGATTCTCTACTACTACCAATTATCTTTACTTTTTTTTAAAATTTAAAACAGGTTGCTATTTGTGTGACAAATAAGCAGTTACGTCTTTTCTTTTCTGATTTTGTCACCAAATTTGTCTTTTCTCTTTTACAACTAATCGTCGAATTCAATGAAATTATTTTAATGCATTACTTTGAGACAATTAGATTTCATGCATAATACTGTAAAAGTCAAGAAATTTATATTAATCTATACGTCGCCAATGTTAGGAAATAAAAAAAATGCCGATTTTAATATTTTAAAAAATACCCCAATAATTTGAAAATTACCAATATGTTTTTCATGCAATTTTGCTTGTTAAAAAAACCAGAATCCACAGGTTAGTTATAAATTAAAGAAGATACTAATTTTAAAATGAAAATTATTTGATTTAATTTCAAGGTTGATAACTAAAATTTTCAGCAAGCATATAGTAAACTTCGATCCATAATCTCAACCATTGAATCGAAATATCTAAAAATGAGAAATTTCAAAGTTGACTTACCGTCTAAGACACAAGGACAGAAGATGGTATCCTTCAATCTCTCTGGGAATATATATAAGAAGAGAGTCAGTTGTTTTTATTCCCACCCTAATCGATAGCGCGGAGACGCAACAGGTGTTGATAGGGTGAATATCTGCTGAATATGCATCAATTATTCTTTTTTTGTGGGATGCACTGGAGATTTCTGAACAAATCTGCCGTGATTTCACCTTCAGAAAGTGTCGAAATTCACTTTCTCGGATAAGATGGCTTTTTTTCGAAAAAAAAAAACATTCGAATTCTTACGAGAAATACATTTTAGGATGTTTTATCTCGTCGTATTTTTCTGAGAGATAACAACAGAAAGTAGGTTGCTGAAGAGTTGGAATTGTTTTCCGGTTAAGGGAACACTATGGCTTCTCAAAATTTTAGAAAATTTTAGATATAATTTAAAATTATTTGACAGTGTTGAAATTAAATCATCTTGAAAAGAAAAAAAGATTTTGATCTGCCTCTTCAGATTAAATTAAAAAAAATCAATTTTGTAAATTCTTTGCTACTTTTTCAAATAGGATTATTTTTGCAACAAATTTATTATAGCATTATAAAATATATTTTAGCATTATAAAATATCATCAAATTTATTTTAGCATAATAAATTATTAATTTAATAAATTATTAATCTAGCATAATAAATTATTAATTTATTATATCGTTTTAAATTATTATCCAATTTATTATAGCATTATAAATTATTATCCAATTTATTATAGCATTATAAAATATTATCAAAGTTATTATAGCATTATAAAATATTATCAAATTTATTATATCATTATAAATTATTATCAAATTTATTATAGCATCATAAATTATTATCAAATTTATTATAGCATTTATCTTAGCATTATATAAAAACTGCGAGTAAATACTTTAAATATTCGACGAAATATGAGTATTTCTGGTTAGCAAGTTTTAGCTGTGGATGTGCGAGGCATAGTATAATTTTTCTTTCATAATTTCAAAGCTAGGTACGGGAATGCGGGGACATTGATACAACATTTTTGGAAAGTTAGAAAATGATTTTGCCAAAGGAAATAATTAGAACTACTACACTATATTTCTGCATTTGGTAATCTATTATAGGATTTCAGACGAGTCTTGGTCGTAAATGAAATAATAAAATATTTATTACACTTTTTTTAAAAAAAATGGATTTGCATCAACCTGCCCATACAACGGGTACATTGATACACACGGAAATATCGAAAATAAATAAGGTTAATAGGTCTGGGATCAAAACGAAATTTGTTTTATCAATAAATCTTATATTCCAAATCAAGTTTAAAAGTTTAACAAAGTAACAAACTTTTATTTGAATAAAATTTCAACATTTTTAATAAAAGTGGAAAATTGAAACAATAATGCCTCAGAAAATAGTTTATCTCTATAAATAATACTGGAGAATGTGTATCTCTGTGTGTAAATATACTTTGGAGGGAGAATGTGTACCTCGAAGACGTTTTTTGAAATTTTAATGAATTAAAAATTAAGGGAAATTTTCGCGTCCTTCCTTGATGACTTACGAAAATAATTAGCACAAAAATAATTTTCACACCATCTCAAAAGACAAAAAAATTATCTTTTTGATGATTTTAATTAAATTTCCGTACAGTTTTTTTTCTCCAATTTTAATAAATTCGTAAAAAAATTTTAAACTTAATTTGCAAGAATTCTTTTTATTTTTGCAATGAAATTCAAACTGTTTTCATAGTTTAAACAAATGCTTAATTGCGTGTTTCTCTTAGATAGTTCATTTTGACGTGAAAACGTCTTTCCGCTCGTTACAATGATAGTCGGTCGAACTTTCTTGTGTGACAAAATATCGTCAGATTTGAATCGCTAATAACTACGAGACTAATAATGCGAAAAGAATGGTTGACCCCACATCGGATAGATCATATCTGTAAGAGTTTGTCGCATAGTATTTGTTTTGCTTGTGACGTCATTATACCTGTGTAGGCGCATGCGCGTGATTATCATGAATTAGCATTATTATGTAAGGTTATAAATAAGTGTAGCGTGGAAACGCGTTTAGCTAGGAGGTTGATTCTGGTGTCATTTTAAAGAGCTTGAGAAGTATTACTAGGACCCAAAGTGAGACAATAAAAATATTTAACACAATATAAGTAAAAATTGGTATTAAATTAAAAATTTCAAACTCCGCATGTTTTTTGATTATAACATGCAGAAGAGAGAACATATTAAATTGTGCGAAACTTACCGAATATTTGAAAATACGTTAAGGAAACATTGTATTAAAATTTGAATTCAAAAATTTGAATATCACGGGAAATATGAGCATTTGTAGTTAATAATGTTTTTCTGCGCATACGCGGAATGTATTTCTATATACTGTCAACAGATGGCGCCCTCAAAAGCTACTCTAAATAAAACATAAGAAAGGCGCACTTCGGGTCCTCCCCGTATATTTTTCGTGCAAACGTCGGAATAAAATCATTAAACAAGTGTTTCATATTAATATGTAATTTAATCCTCAATCTCTTTAATACAATATTTACACAGAGTAGTATAATGGTTACAGAATAGATGAATCACAAGTTTATCGCATGTGGTAGCTTCTGATTTGTCTATTCTGTAACCATTATACTACTCTGTATAAATATTGTATTAAAGAGATTGATAATTAAATTACATATTAGTACGAAACACTTGTTTTATGATTTTATCCCTATGTTTTCACGAAAAATCTAGGGCGCGGACCTGAAGTGCGCCTTTCTTATGTTTTTTTCATGTTTTTTCCATTTCTGAAGACGATTTTGCAAAGTAGTTGCCGTTAAGGCGCATTGATACACACAGAAGTTGCGTATCATTGTGCCCTGGAGTCAACGGTATCAATCTGCCCCAAGAGACTTTTTTACTTAAAAAAACTGGTCACGCAATATCAACGCTAAAAAACCTCAAAAAATATAGTTCAGAAAAATAGATGTTTTTTCTTACCTTTGGAGTAGATTCCCTGGCAGGAAAACATAACTAGTTAAAGAAATTACACAACCTATACTTAGAGTGACATTCACTTAGACGAGCAGATTACGATCAGACGAGCGGTTTGATTCATTTGTAAATTAACTTTTGACTCAACATGGCCGAAAAATATTTCCTGTGCTAAGGGATACAGTGGCATATATGTGAGGGGATATGAACATTTTGAGCCATTCCCATCATCAAAATTTATGGACTGTATCAATGTACCCGCGTATCAATATATCCCAACTCCCTCTATATAAGGTAGCTTATATAAAAATTAATGTTGAATACCGTTGAGTTTCAGAAAAATATGGACATTGTTGCGAGCTGAATTTCTATTTCTCTTTAACAGAAGCTAAATGATGAGGGGTTTTTTTACAAATCAATGTTTTTTAAAATATTCGAAATATTCTTGAAATTTCGAATAGATTTATTGAATTGCATAAATGCTGAATACCTATGAAGACTAATAATAAATTAGGTACACAATTTAAATTGCAGTTCGACGATTTCTATTCGAAGATTCAAGATTAAATAATATCCATTTGTAGAAAACTCCTTATTATTTCGCTTCTATTAAAGAGAAACAGAAATTCAGCTCGCTGCAATGCCGATATCTTTCTTAATCTTAAAGATATTCATATGGAATTTTTATGTAAGCTACTATACATATATGGGTTCCAAATTATGAAAGAAAAATTATACTATGTTTCGCGCATGAGCAGTTAAAAATTATTTACTAAAAATACTCGTATTTCCTCGAATATTCAAAATATGTACTTACAATTTTAATATAATTCTTTGCTATCATATTGCCACATACTCTGCGAGATTCGCATAATTTGGTGGAAATTTCTACGTGTTATAACGGAAAAAAATACTGAAAAATTTGGCATTTTTTAAAAAAAATCTTTGTTTCCCGAAAATACCTGCTATTTTTACGAAAATGCGTGTATTACTCACAGCAAACAAAACCACTGATGAAAGTTTCAAATCTTGATCAGCCTTCTGTGGAATGTGGTGAGTCCAAATAATTTCTTCCTTCATCACTTTTTGGTAGATCCCCTAAATGCCCTCGTGACCGAATCTCCACTGTAAAATGTGAGTTCCCACGATTATACGTCCCATGATTCTCTATATCTGATTATGAACCATTGCATTCTTATTAACAGCACTTTTTTCATTTTAAATAAAATTACTTTTGAAATACTTTTGGCCAGTAGTGTGATACTTAGATAAAATGCTTGCTTGACTTAAGTGCTTTAACTAATTTATTCTGTGAAAAATTAAGATAAAATATAACTTTTTAAGGGGAGTCCAGGGGCCCCGGGCTGTAAGAGGATCTCAAGATGAAGAAGCTTTAAAAAGTCTCTTCATTGAAAAAACTTCAAGCTATTGAAAAATGCAACTCTAAATTCAACATCAGCTAACCAGATATAAAAGTATACCTAAGATGAACTGATGTTTAATTCATTGCAGATGACCAGAAATTTATATTCCTGAACGTGGATTAGAAATCCGATGGAAATAAAAGAAAAAAAAATTGTCACGAAGATGATTTTTTAATGATTAGAGTGAATGAATAGCTTTCATTTTCACTGATTATCAACCATTTTTCTTGCGATTAGTAATAATTAATTAGCTCAGTCGATAAGATTAATCTATCACCAGACAGACCGGCATTCAATTTGCAATTTCTAAAACTAGCTCTGTTGGAGAAGGAAAAATCAATCACTTCAGATTTCCATCTGTTTCCGATGGAAGTTTAAGCTTCTCTATTAGTGATATTCTACTTGTATTTCCGTTTCTCCTTTAATAAGACCAAGGAATTTTCCTAAACATAATATGTTCATGTGAGAGAGTAAAATCTTTGCTTAAAGTATGAACACCTTTTATTATCGGCTTTATTCAAAGCTGTTCGAATCGCAACATCGATAAGAAATAAGCCTTGGTAAATTTTTAGCCTGATGACATAAAAAAAATGTCTGCTGCGTTTTACATAATTGTTTGAACGCGAATTCATCTTCGTTGGAGAACCGATACATTTCTGTCAAACAAACGGTTTATTTTTGAAAGCTTTTATTACCAATGAGGTAAGTTTTGTTTAATATATCATTTAATTGTTTCACAATACTTGAAGATGGAAATTTCATAAACTTCCCTACAATTACAAGATCATTGAGCACTGGACGTAAATAAAATCCTATAAATCTCATAAGAAACAAAATTGAAATATTTTCATACACTGAATTTAGGTGACGGATTCATATTTTTATTAAATAAAATTCAGCATCTTAATGACGCTGTCTTGTTTAATTTTAAAGTTATTTTTTTCATTGTTAAAATACTATTTTCTTACACTACATTAGATTTCTTTATCACTTAGTACAAAGGATAAGAGTTCGAAAAAATGTTCTGTTCTCGTTTGTTATTTTTGAAATGATTGAGGCATTTAACCCTCTGACTCCCAACTCGCCCCAAACCGCCCGGGTAACTTCTATACCAGTCGGACGGATTTCGGGCACTTTCCGTTCCAAAAGAAGGGTGTAGGTAGTTTCGCGAGGGGTTATTAACGGACTCCTTGGAGGAGAGATGAGAGATCAAAGACATGCCATTCACGCTTGACAGTGATGCACCGATTTTTTTTTTATGTGGCATAGCTTCTAACTTGTGCATTCACCATGCAGGCGCATATTCTTTCACTGAAGGTGGAATGACATTAGTTGATTCTCAAAAGGTGTCTCAACCGGACTTTATAAGTCAATTAGTGACTCTGTTGTGACTTTTCCCCCCACCCATAGTGAGGAGAAAAGGGGGAAAGGCGGACGAGTCCATTTCCCCAATATACTAGTAAATAAACCTCCCTAGACAACTATACTCAGGTTTTGAGTGCCCTCAGGAGTAAGAGGGTTAATGAAGGAATCATTTCCATATATTTTATTAAATAAAAATATTCGAATTCGAAAATTATCTAACCTATTAAGTATATTTCCCTTTTAACATTGTTTTGAAAACTTACCCCGGTTAATATCTGCATTATAATTGAAACCGAAAAGTGATAATCTGTTTTTCAGAATTAATGTATCATCATAATTTACTTTTCTATTTTCATAAGAATGTTTTGTTAGTTATTAATAAGAATGTGAAAGCTTCTTAATTTATGTGCACGTAATTAATAATTCGTGCCGCTTTTTTTGTAATCATGTCGCTAATCTTCTTGCATCTGTGGCATCATCGTGGCATCTGGCAATATCTCGAGATGTAATCGCATGCAGATTGGATCCGCCCTCTTTGTGATGTCACCTATCGCCCAATAGCGTGCAGCCTGTTGGAGTACTTAAAGACTATGATTACTTCTGTTCACTCTCTTCTTTTTTGTATCGTCTTACCTCTAGCGTGTTTAATGATGTCATGATTTAATTTAGGATTTTAATTTAGTTGTTATTCTATTAAATTTGTTATTTTATTATTGAGTAGTCTTTCTTTGATTATGTCACCAGATCTGTTTTTTCTTACAATGGAGTAGTACCTCTGATATATATGTGAAATCAGGCATGATAGGTTGATAAGCTGAATAGTGTAGTATTGTACTAGATAATATGAAGCACTTAAGTGTCAATGGTTCTAAGTACCTAATACCTCTGTGATTATCCAGTAAATCTCACCTCTGCACATGCTGTAAAGTTAACTTGACCTCGACGTAGGCCTAGAAGTTACATACCAGATTTGGCACCCAATCTGGGTTTCAAACACGTATCTGGAACAAGGTTATCTTCAAACAGGGATGTCAAAACAGCTGCCGGGAACTGGCTCAATGGACAGGGACGCGATTTCTACCAAGCCGGATTAAACAAGTTGGTCCTGCGTTGAGATAAATGCCTATGTGGTGATTATATGGAAAAATGATTGGCAAGTATGCCTCTTAATTCCCTTTTGTATTTTCTGTCTACTGTTGATGAATAATTTTGTATTACTCTAGTAACTTTTTTTTGGATTCATCCTCGTAGTTTTTAAGAAGCTAAGGATTTAGAAATAAGAAGAAGCCAACGGGAGTGTCTCCCCTCGACTTTCCCATATTCTAGCACAATACGCGAGTTTGTGTTTCTTGGTATAGTGCAGAAAACTGAGTACGCATTTTGGACGTCTTCCTTTCTTCCTATCGGAATCTAAATTTGATACAGGATTACAATTCTGATGATAAGAGCTCGTTGTGACGTGTGGCCGCCCACACGACCGACGGCGGACCCCCGCAGACGGGAATGGTATTTTGATTGCGTTCCCATACTTCGGTCGCTTTCTGAAGATGGACACTGGCGATCAAATGGCCGGATGTGGTTGAGGACGCTCTGTAGAAGTCTACGTGGGAATTCTGTGTATTCCAGACTTCCCCCCTTTATATAATTGTGATTGGACGTCGAGACCGCAGATGATTCTGAGAGACAGAACTGGCAGGCTATTCTGTCGAGAATGAAGTCCGAAATGGACGTTTGAGAAAAACTAGCTTCCTTTGTACATAGGATATTAAATGCGACGACCCCGCCTGGGTTTTGTACAAAGCCTTGTATAATCCAGATGTGTATGAATTATTGCTTAAATGGTAGTACAGATGTATATTGCAAATAAATGCTTTTATGTTCTTATCTGTGGATTTAAAACTTAGCTCCAGCATGTCGTATCATACCAAATTTCATTTGTCTAGCATGTTGCGTTTATAAGTTATAGGGTTCACTTACTCACGAACAGACGGACTCTCTGATGAATTTGGTTCAAAATTTGATACCGCTCTACGATTCCGATGATAAAACCGCATGGCAAATTCCATCATTATATCTCTTTTCATTTTTGTATTATCGTGTCAACATGCGCACGGAAAAACAGATGGATAGACTTCCCGTAGACGGATTTCGTCTAAAAGTTGTTAAAAATCTACAATTTTGGTAAAATAAAATAAAAGTGACTCTCTTAAAATCTTAAAATGCCTCGGTAGCCTAGTGGTAAGGTCTCGGTTTTGAATTCGAATTCGTCTTCGATTCCACCGAAGATCCGACGTGTATGGAGACATGTTGCCCGCTAAATCTGATGTCGTGGGTCAAACACCCTCCCACTGGTGTGGGCGGAAGCTTAGAGAAGCGGTTCCAGGTCAGGCGTTGCCCTCTTCATATGATTACGAGGTACGTCCCAAAATAACCCTCTTGCTTCAAAACGGGACTTTCCCTTAATATAACGTTACCTTACGTATATACGTTATACGTTACGTATGTACATTTTACGTTACGTATATACGTTTTACGTTACGCACATACGTATTACGTTATACGTTACCTATATACGTTTTACGTTACGTATATACGTTTTACGTTATACGTTCCGTATATACGTTTTACGTTATACGTTACGTATATACGTTTTACGTTATACGTTACGTATATACGTTTCACGTTATACGTTACGTATATACGTTTTACGTTACGTATATACGTTTTACGTTATTCGTTACGTATATACGTTTTACGTTACGTATATACGTTAAGTATATAAGTTATACGTATAACGTTACGTATACACGTTATACGTTAAGTATATAAGTTATACGTATAACTTTACGTATATACGTTATATTTTACGTATACACGTTATACGTTACGTATACACGTTATACGTTAAGTATATAAGTTATATGTATAACGTTACGTATATACGTTCCCTTACGTAATATACGTTCTCTTAATAAACGTTATAAGTTATATAGATAAACTTAATTTAAAATGTTAAACTTAATTTTGTACCCTTGGCGCCCAGGACCCTGTTTGCCTGACCCTAGTTGCGCCATTGAAATGCGCTGAGAATAAGATAGCATGGCCCAATTTGGAGCAATTGACCAATAGGATTACGGCCGACTTTGCTTGAAGGGTTTCTGGCACAGAAATAAAAAGCTTTCAGGTGTTGATTTTATGAAATAGGGGTAACGGCAACCCTATTTAGCATTGTACAGACTTTTGATTCCCGAAGGGTTTTCTATTTGTATTTCACTGTATTCACAGCACTTTCCTGGTGTTTTTCGGTGTAATTCTTATACTGGAAAGTTACAACTTTCTTTAGTATTTTTGAGGCATCTTTTGCTTGACTGTAAATTTTCAAATAGGAAATGGGAGACACTTCCTAATTGATTGAATCGTTAATTGCAGAAGCCGCACGAGACAATAAGATCAAAATGCTGGGAGCTTTAAGAAAATCTGATTAATTTTTAAAATCAATTATTGTTTTTTTTTCCTGGTAGAATTTATATACCTATAATGCGACTTTACTTGACTCTTGTCAATTCTTCACCCATTATGTAAATACTTCTTTCATTTCTCATTATGTAAATACTCCTTTCATTTCTCATTATGTAAATACTCCTTTCATTTCTCATTGTATAAATATTCTTTTCATTCCTCATTATATAAATACTATTTTCATTCTTCATTATATAAATACTATTTTCATTCCTCATTATATAAATACTCCTTTAGAATGTGAAAACAATTTAAACGCAATTTTGAGAGAAGAAATTGACTCATATTATTTTTGCATATCAACGATTCAATTCAACTCGTTGCAATATCACTACACAAAGGGTTGTATTTTTGAATGCTTATTAATATGCTTAAAATTAACTAAAAAGATTTTTTACACTTGCATATTACACAATATTTAACTTAAAAAATTTACTTTATTTTGGCAGAAGCCTTATACACAGGCCGACTCTGATGAGAGACACTGAGTACAATTAACATGACTTAGTACCTGCAACACGTAAATATAAAAGTGAGGAAAATACAGTAATTATAAGTTGTCGAAAGAGATGGTGTCGTGTATTAAATGTCATGCGTGTAAATTTGGGAAAAATGAATGGGTTCAAATGGACAGAGTGGCCATAAAATTACTTTACCTGTTTAGAGGCATCTGTAGCTAAAGCTAATGAACAGAATGAAACCAAATTTCATCGACAGACTATGGAAGACATGGGAAGATGATTTCCGAAAAAAAAGTACCAAAAATCGCCGATAGGGGAGATTTTGGCTCTACTGTCACGTACTCACTATGAAATTTGCACAATCGAGATAGATTATGCACATTTCATAGTTCATGTGTGATTTTAAAGCTGTCGGAAACTAAAAGAGGCAATAATTACAATGAATGCACGGAAAATGAATTATGTAAAGTTTCATTAATGTTCGAATATTAAAAAATGCTCATGAATGGCAACAATATGAAACTCACGGAAAATAATCTTTTATTAATCAACATCAGGGTCCCCAGGACCACGTGCAATATTTTCAATGTGCTGACCTTCCCTGTGTGCAAGATATTGCATCCGGTGTATGACATTCTCTAACTGTCTGATGCTTGGATGTCTACACCTTGGATGCTTATAACAGCCCGTCTTACGTCACATAAGCACTAGGAAATTTGCATAATCTACCTCGATTGTGCAAATTTCATAGTGCGTATGTGACAATAGCGCCAAAATTTCCCCTATAGGCGGCTTTGGGCCCTTTTTTTTCTGGAATTATGTCTGTCTGTCTGTGAACACGATAACTCGAAAACTATTAGAGCTACGGGGATGAAATTTGGTATGTGGTCTTAAAACATAATTTGTAGGTTTCTATCAAATTTTGGACAAAATCCGTCAACGGGAAGTCTGTTTGTCTGTATGTTCGAGGTCATGCGAACGCTATAGCTCAAAAACTTGAAAAGCCAGATGGATAAAATTTTATACACAGTTTTATCGTCATGAATGTAGGTCCGTAGAAAATTTTGGGCCAAATCCGTCAAAGGATTGACTGTCTGTCGGTCCGTATAATTTACTTTTGAAGAGAATCCGTTATCTCCACGCGCATGCGTACTGGAAGAACGGAGAGGAATTTCATTACGGAGTAGCGAATTACGTCAGTTTGTCCTTGAGCCGGTAAGAGAAGAAAGTCGTTACGCATCTCCTTGAATTTCATTCTTTGCCTAGATATTTTTCAATCACTATAATGAAAAACCTTCTGATAGTCATTGGATTCAGGGTAACAATAGGTTCGAATTTTTCTAGCCACGCGGGGAAAGGGGAAACGGCACCTTTTTGGGGAAGTATACGAGAAAGTTTAGGGGAGAACACTTCCGCTGGTTTCTTTTTCGGAAATCATCTTCCCATGCCTCCCAAAGTCTGTATATTTAGTTTGGTTTCATTCCATTCAGTAGTTTTAGCTGCAGATGCCTCCAAACAGGGAAAGCTATTTTATGGACATCCTGTGGCAACAGAAGTTAAATGTTGACAGATCTTGTCATGATGTGATCCGTGACAGGGCGAGGACTTCTCATGGAACTGGGAACTGCTGGTTCGCAAGGAGGAAATCCTTGAAGAAGTTCGTTTTGAATCTGAATAATTGTTTTCTAAACAATGAAACAGCATTAAAACATTAACAAACTTATTGGAAAAGAAATTTTTTGTGTAGCACAGCGGTTCTGTTGAAGACTGATTGATAGTATTTAACATCTTTTATATTTTTGATTGAACTACTGGTATAAATAATTTTGGTATGACTACAACATTGATTGGTTTTACTATAGCATTAATAAATGTTTTTAATTGTGATGCATTTGGCACTTGAAGAAGATTTGCGTATTCAAATAATTATTTCGTATTGTTACTTGATGTTTTTTCATGCGATATTATTTTCTTGTTTCTATCGAAGACGTGAGACTCATGTCACTTATTCTGTTCACTTGAGAAATATTTTTTATAGACATCTTAGTTTTGGTATTGAATAAATGCTTGCTGGTGTGTGATTTTTCGATGTGTTTTTCTGTTCATCAACGTTTTGCCAAAAGTCAAGACAACTCCTACTCCATGGCAAAGGCCAGAAATAATGTTCGTCACGGGCCACGGCCCATTTCCAACATATCTTAAAAGATTCAACATCAGAAACAGCGATTCCTGTGGCTGCGGAAACCTGGGAAACCCCTTACACTATGCTATAAGTTGCCTGTTTACAACATCATACCACCTAACAAAACCGTCAGCTGACCTAGAACCACTTTGGTGGAAAAGAGTCATGAACAACAACAATTCTAGGGCGAAAATCAGAAAACTCATCCACTTCATCGCGGAAAATGAAACACTCATATTTCCAAAAGATGGCGAGAACAACTAGCCACAGACCCAACTAACCCTATGTGTTCATATTCTCTCTTCTTCCATACACAGGGCACGACCCTCTCAAATTCAACAACACAACGACCTGAAAGACTGAACTTTAAAAAAATATTATATTCTTTTGTTTTAAATGTCCTGTTTTTTTGTACCTATTTATAGAAGTTGTATTTTTTTTTTTTTTTGCTCTGGCTTTTTCAATAAAGTCTCATGCATACCCAACCAACTGACAGGGAGCCGTCCTGGCTCCGAGTTCGGGGTATGCTGTGGTGTTATGATGTTCATCATCTCTTGAAAATGTATCGCACCCTTTCGTCTATTATATGTATTTTGAAATAAAATATATCTCGTAATATCATATTTTTGTAAAATCTAGTATCTTTTGTTGTGAAACATATTGTTCTGTCGTTTAAAATTTTGTAAAACTACCATGCACTTTTTTGAAATTCAATAAATGATTCTCTTCTGGGAGAGTCTCAACAATCTCTCACATGAAATAGTTGAGGGATAAATATTTGCCTGAAACTTCCTTTACATCTACCAAAATTATTGAATTTTTGAAATTACCCTGCAATTCTTTGTATCCAAAGTGGTTAAGAAATATCCTCACGAAGTGACAGACTTCGATTTTTAACACGCTGGCGCACACGACTCACCCTATTTAATTAGATGGCCAATTCCTCTACTACACTCAACCTTAAATGTCCGATTTTTAAAAAAATGATTTTAAAATGTTTTTTTAGATTTCATGCTTGGATAAAACATGGGGAAAATACTTTAAAAAAACCCCATTTTGTTTTAAATATGGTCTTCGGTTAAAAAATAATTTGTTACCCATTAAAAACACTGGGCTTTAATTGAAAAAAATCTCCTTAATAAAATTCTATTATTTTAGACAAGATGATTTTTAAGAATTAATAATACGGATACGCAATTTCCTTCAAAATTTTAGAATAAAATACGGTATTCTCAAACTTATAAACAAAGCTAAAAAGATGCAGCCTCAAGTGAAAATCGTCAATTTATTATCAGCACACAGGCTGTCATCTATATGTTGTAAATTGATTTAATAACATTTTCAGCATGCATTCTATTGGCAACAAGAGGCGTTAGAGCTTCATTCTTATTCTCAAGATTTTAGAGGACAAAATTGGGTATGTTGCTTAAATGCAACACTGGGAATTTAGTTTAATTTAATTTAGTTATATTAACGTGCCGTCTTGAAGCAACAAGAGGGCTATTTTGGGATGGACCTCGTAATTTTGAACCACGGTCAGATGTCGAGGACGACACCTGAGCTGGTACCTAAAGCCCTGAATACGTCTCTTCAACAGACGTATTCAGGGCTTTACTGGTACCCACTCTCAAAACTCCCGCACTACACTTTCTGTCCTGACTTCTCACCTGTTGAATCTTTTTTTATTATTTTTATGTTTTGAATTTCTTAAGAAATACTTTTTATTTATTTATTTTTACACTGTATGAATCAGTTTTATAGATTTATAGGGGTTTCCGCTCTCCACTTGCATTTGCGTTTTTAAACTATTGTAACCAGTTGGTTCCTTGGTCTCGACGCCCTAGGGCAGCTATTAGTGCATGAGCCCCGAAAATACATGCCTGTTCCAATTCCCGAGTCTTTCCGCAGTTCTTGAAACCTGTTGCCACATAGTAAATGCCCTAACTGTTGTTTGGATATATATATATTTTGGGATGGGGCTGTGAATACTACTTTTTGACCTTGATTTTATTTTTAGACTACAAAATTTTAATCCTTATCCTCCCCCTTTGGCCGTTTTCATCCTGTATAGGACTTAAAAGTAATTTTTAACTTGCGCAGCTTTTACTCAAAAACATTCTGTAATTGATGAATAGATATTCCCTGGTATGCGGGACATGGATTGCCGATGACTGACAGAATTTCTTCCCTTCTATCTCAGAAGTAATTTTTTAAAATTTTTTAATTAAATGTCTTCTACAGTTTTTATCTGTGTCGTTTGACGTGTAGTGTTGTTTGTGTGTATGTTTTGTTTTTATATTGTGGGGTTTCAATCTTTAACTTATTTGTACTGCTTTTTCTATGTTTATTTGTTTCTTTTTCAATATACCTATATATATATATATATATATATAACGTATCCGTGGTTGTAGTCGTTGAGAATGAACAGGCCGAGCAAAATACTACCTCTTATTTTATTATCAATAGGAGAGTGGTGAATATACGTCCATCTCTGTTTAGGTTACGAGCAAAAGTGAAGTACAAAATCCCTGTATTCTCTCGGATAAGGGAATAACATATTGACACGTGATCAAAGTGAAGGGAATATTGGGTATTTTTAATAAGTTACGTAGGTGTTTCAGGGAAAAAATCTGGTGCCAAAGAGACGCCGTCATGATTTTCTGTCGGCACGTGAAAGCAATTAAATATTCTTTTAGTAATAAATATGCCAAAATGAGAGATTTAAAATACCTCCAGCGCGGGAAAAGAATGAAACTGGAGTTTTAGAAAAGTGATTTTGGAATACATTAAGATTTAAAAATATATAATATTAGAATTTGGAATAAAATTAAGTGAGATAATTACATATATATATACTGTTCCTTGCTTGCCTGCGCAGTTTTTAAATTTATTGCGTTAGGGATGATTTTATATGAAAAGAAAGATCCTTTCATTTTGTCATCTTTATTTTGTGAGTATCATTCGCCACACTTAGTGGTTGACTACAAGTAAATCAAGTTATTCTCTCCCCATCGAAGTGGGTCGAACCATGTTTATACTCCCAGCTCTCGTGTAGTTAAAAGTACTGCCCCTGTTCGGGCAATGACTGTATCATTTTATTGTACCTAATAAGTCCCGTCCTCCACATGCTGGTGGGGCGGCTCCCGCCGCACTGGTCTTTCCCCGGCCCTACACCCTTCTTGGGTAGGCCGGGCCAGTGTGGGTATTTTTGCACGTGCAACAGGCCCTATACACGACGGATCTTGAGTTGAATAGGGTTTCAAACCTGGAGCCCTCCGGCCCCGAGGTCGAGACCTTACCACTAGGCCACCGCGGCCTCGGGCATTTAAGGGTTAAGAGATAGTAGATAAGAGATATTCATCAACATTTTGAACTGTGGTTTTTTGACAGCTACAATCTTTTCTCTATCTATGCTTCGTATGTGATAACGTAAAAATGCGCAAAAGAATGCACGGCGCTTAAAAAATGACTCTTTTATTGAGAAGAATTAGTTCAGCAGTTGAGTTCTCCCCTGACTTCCGTCCCGACCTTGTTTCCGTCCTCGTCCGCGCACCAGCAGTATCCGGTGGATCCGCTGCACTGCTTCTTGGCGTAGGTGCCGCTGTTGTTGCACTCGGGGATGAAGTTGCCGATGATGCCTTTGTGGGCTGCAAAGAAACACCATCATGAACATCTGACTGGTTTATCATATCGTGAACACAAGATTGTAATGGTGGGTTAAAAAACAACCTTTTATTTCTTAAAAATAAGTCTTCCTTAGGAAAAACAAATGACGGGAGGCTGTCTTTTTCAAACAGCCGCTGATGTTAAAGGCGTAGGACTACTTTACTCGCGTGACTCTTTTCCGATTTTCAATTTTGTAACTTCTGTTGTTACCCTTTATCTCTAAAAAAAGACGTTAGTTATGTTTTTAACATATGTAGTTACCGAGATATAGAGGATCGCGTCACCAATTCATACGTATTTTTACCCAACATTGCGACTCCGTAGTCGCTGAACTACAATTCCGATTTTCATTTTTTTAATAACTTCTGTTGTTACCCTTTATCTCTAAAATAAGACATTAGTTATGTTTTTAACATATGTAGTAGTTACAGAGATATAAAGGATCTCCATACAACGTTCTTAGTGGCGTTTTGGCGTGTGAATCAAATTCCTCCCTGAGACCCCAATGGGAGGAACGTAGTCCTACGTTAAAACAAATTAAAATTTTATACGCCTTAAGAAAAAACAGTTAAAAGCTGTTTTGTTGAGTATCGAAATAATGAGTTTAACAATTATTTTATGAGTTTTATTAACAATTGTACGTATAATTACCGTTTAATTTGCCACGAATATTACCTTCTAGATTTCATTAAATTTAGTTTGAGTGCTTACCAGAAACAATTCGAATTTGTTTGAAAATAAATACGTAGTTCCTGAAATAATTTGTATTTTTTAGCTTATTTATGCCAGTTATTTTT
>BGPR01000960.1:261710-287088 GCA_013235015.1 Araneus ventricosus
ATTCCATCAAACGTTGGTATGATAAATTAAAGGGAACAGGAAATGTGAATCAGTGAGGGAGACTTTCAATCTTTAATTGCTCATACTAACGCTTAATGGAGTTCTTGTTTGGAGACTGACAATATCGATACTCTAACCGAATAATTCTTTGAACTGTTACAATTGATTTGCTTTCGTGGAACCAGAAACATGCCAGACGTGCCTTCTGCTGCACTGTAACCATTTTGTAGCCACACTTCCTTTGGGAATCTCCCGCTGTAGCAGATTTAGTGCGCAGTAACGCTACGTTACCTATCCGAAGAAAAAAAAAAACGTTTTGAGCTACTCTTTCATTTAGAAACGAAATTGTTACATTATAGTTTTTTTTATTAATTTTTAATGGGTCCAAAAATTAATGAAAAACCCAACATTTTAACTCCGTTATTTTTTGTTATTTTATTGAAAGGAAAAGAACAATTTTTTTTATTAAATGAAATCAAAATTAAGCCAGTAAATTGAAAGTTCCTTTTATTTGGAAGGATATTGATTAGTTCTTAAGAGAGCATATTTAGTTTATAATTCAATTAATAAATTGTAAGATCTCGATATATCGAAAAATATCGATTTATTTTTGGCTTTATTTGGCGATGATGAAGCCTTGTTCATACTCAGCACAAGCCTTCATACTGGGGTGATCCCTGGATTGGCTCGGAGACATTATTTCCCTTCTCGTCAGAACACCAGCTATGTCCTTGACACACGTCACACTGCATTGGGGCGTACGTCCCGTCCTCGTTGCAAATAGGGATGTAGATGCCGATGGCTCCGTCCGACTGAGCTGAAAGAATAATTTCAAAGGAAATTCGAACGAACGGTTTCAATGGATTTGCAACAATGTGCACTGTTTTAAATTCCTGATGTAGTAACTCCAATATTTTTACCCATTTCTGTTGTTATTTTAATGCGACCTTATTGTTATTTTAATGCCTTGTACCACGACTGCAGAAGTTTAAAAGCTTGTGCATTCCACTACTAGAATCGAATCTTATCAAAACGAGAGCAACGGACGACGTCTCGTCGTGAAAACTGCAGTTAATAACCCTGTTTTTGACCTTGTTGATGTTAATTCTTGTTGTTCTTGAAGTTATTTTTAGACCTTATAGTTTATTTATACAGGGTGCCCATTTACATAAGGGCCATCCCCCTTCAGCTTCAGAACATGGCAGCTTTAGTCATGAAAGTAATGTCTAGGTAAAGCAAAACGTCTATGCGCTATGCGATGAGACAACTTACAACGCCACGTGGTAGAAACTTCGGAGTTAGCGTTTCTATCTCGAAACGGAAAACAACAACCGAAATGTTGGCAGAAAGGTCCATACACCTGCTGTTTGAGTTATTCACACAAGAAGAAGTAGAATGCGGTCATTTTTTGCCCGAAAAATAACATTTTATCCTTTTGTCCATGTATTTTTCAGCGTTTCATGCGTTTTTCAGTTATAGTATTCAGATAGACAAACGTAATTCCAAAAATCTTTCGGACTCGGAGAGGTTTAAAACGTGGAGATTCGTCATAATCTCAAGCGCGAATTTGTTGGTGATTACAAAACAGTGAAGCAGCCTTTATAAATTTCTCATTTATGCGTCCTTTAATCACAGTCCCAATTCATTCGTATTCATTGACAGCTTTTTAAAGTAATCCTTAATGCTTTTAAGATCTTTTGCTATGTACCTACTGCGAATAAATCATGGTGAGTTTGTAATTTGCCGGGCTATGATATTCCGTGGAGATTCCAATTTTTTCACATGGGACCTTGCTGCCGCGCCCCACACTGGAGAGGTTTAACTCATTAGTGGTCTTACGAGTGATTTATACAGGAGTAGCTTGTTGCTCAGAGAGAGTTTAGATTTCTACCTATGAGTGGATAAAGGGTTGCTTTCATGGCATTGACTTTTTGTCTCTTATTTTCAATATGCTTTTTGAAAGTCATTCGTTTGTCGAGGATCAACCCCAGATACTTGGTTTCGTTGCTCCAAGGGATTGATCTGCGGTAAGGTTCTGGAGAGTCGGGAGTAGTTCTACGCCTTGAAAAGTTTACTGCCTGGCACTTATAGGTGTTGATTTTGATCTTCCAACTAATCATTCACTTACTTAGCTGGTCCAGATAGCAGTTAAGGTCTTCCATGATCTTATTGGACGCACCGGTGCTCATGATGGTAGTATCATCGACGAACAGACATAAACGGGTTTGACAGTTCCTGGGGCTGGGAATGTTATTTACGTAGATATTGAACATTTTTAGTCCAATCTTGGATCCTTGAACTACTCCAGCGGTTATTGCACGTTCTGAGGAGAGATTACCCAGATAGCAATTTTAGTTTGCAGAAAAGTTGCAGAAATCTTGCTCTGTAAATCTAAAAGCTTGCAACAAGATTGACACGACAAGAGTGCAAGCTTGAAACAAGTTAGAAACAAGTTAACGCAAAAGAGTTAGTCACCACGCTTCAAATTTGCCACAAGCTTGCCGCGTCAAACTCGTTGCAAACTATAGCAAAAACAGAGTTCGAAGACAACTTCGTATTCGAACCCTCGACATCTCGCTCAGCCAGCTAGACTCTGAAAGGAGAAGATAAATTGCGCTAATAGATTGTGCATGCGATTTATTTTAAACTGTTTTCTTGATTTCATTAATTTTTTAAATTTTGAGTTGAAAATATGATTTGAAGTCAAAGAGAGAGCGATTGTCGCTAACTACTACCCTTTGCTAGTAGAATAAATTGTGAAATTAGGGTTCAAAAGTTATTACTTTTAAATTGAGACAAAATGTAAGTTATTATTTTTCAACAAACATTGACTTTTTTTTAGGTTTAATTTTGGTTATGAATGTTAAAATTTCAACATTAAGAAAAAGGACATATATAGTTTTCTTTAAAGTGCGAGTTCCATATTTAGTAAAAAGATGGAGAATTGTTCAAAATTTTTTTATAAAAAAGTTAGCTTTTTTACAAACTATCATTGATTTATTGAATTAATGAAAAGAAGGACAGTCAAGGAGATGCTATTAAAAATCGGATGTTTTTTAAAACAGAGGCAAAGATTATCTGTAAGTGCACTGTATCATCTTTGCAGCAAACTTGTCTTGCAACCGTGGTATGAAGCTTGCCATAACAACTTCACAGCAAATTTGTTTTGCAAGTGGGTTGGTCTGTTATGCTTTGTTACTTTGTAGGAAGTCTGCTGCATGTTCCACATCAAGTTTGTCATGACAAGCTAACATCAAGAAAAATGAAACTTGCTGATTTCATTTGTCGTTCAAGAAGGGAGTACATGCTATCTGTGTACTCCCTTCTTGAACGGCAAAGCGCCTTCCTCGTAGATAGGTAGCCATGAACCTTATTATACTACCCGGGATCTGCATTACAATTAGTTTGTAAAGCAGGCCGTCTGTCCAAACCCTGTCGAACGCGTTTGCGATGTCAAGAAATTTTCACTTAGTTCCTGATGAGCTAGAGTTTTAAAATTTTGTACACTCATGTCTTCTCAATGGCAATACACTAAATTAACTTTATTATCAATTAATCGACTGACTTAATAACATTTTGCTCACACATTTGGCTTACTGCTCATAAGGAGACTAAGATAATTGACTTATATTTGCCATCCGCTCATTTGGTTCATCGGAAAACAGCAGGAAGGTAAGAGATTTTGCAGAGGACGTTTCTGAATAAAATCGACTAGCTGATGCCCGGCACTTCGTCCGCGTAATAATACACTATTGGTACCGTATTGTTCAGGAAAAAATATATTCCCGTCTAACAGTTTAAATGCAAAAAATTCTTCTGAATAAAATATTATAATTAACTACATTCTGAAGGGATCTATAATCCATTAATCACGACAATTTATACATCCATAATTGTAGATTTAGTTAACTTAGTACATTAAGTTATAATATTCAACTTTATTGTCTGGGTGATCAGGCATACGATGAGCATCCTAAACCACTTAGGAACATGGGTGCGCAAACGCTATCTAGAGACAGCAGATGGCATTTAAAATAAAACAGCGCTGGCCTAAATGCCGATATCTTTCTCAATCTTAACGGTATTGAACTGAAATTTTTATATAAGTTGTACTATATGTCTGGCTCTGAAGTTGAGAAAGAAAAATAACGAATAAAATAAATAAAGAATAATAATTTTCTTATTAATAATTAAAAATAATAATTAATAAGAAAAATAATTAATATAATAAATGAATAATGAAAATAGTAATAATAATAATTTACGCATGCGCAGTAAAAAATTATTTACTGCAAACGTTTAGATCTTCTCTAATGTTCAAAGTATTTAGATCACATTTTAATACGATGCTTATTTGACATATTGTCACGTATTCTCTAAGTTTCATACAATTTGGTGGAAAACTCTGCAAATTATAAGCAAAAAACATTCGGAAACATTTGGGTGTTTTAAAGAAACCTTTATATCTTCCCAAATATTTATGTTATTTTTACGAAAATGCATGCAAATATTGCGCATATTACACAAAAGAATTCGTGAAAGTTGCAAACCATTATCACTTTTCTGTGAAGCGGGGTGAGCCAAAATCTCTTTCGACTTATTCAATTTATGGTCGGTCCCCTAAATGCATCCATGACCGAATCTTCAATGCAAATTGCGAGTTAAAACCTATTATTTATATGGTCGAAGTTCGAGGAGATATTTAAAAAATGCGCATATTTCAAAAAGCGTCCGAAATTGTAGCCAGTATTGTATTATTTTAAATGCCATCTGCCGCCTCCAGATGGCGTTTGTGCACTCATGTTCCTATGCGATTTTAGATACTTATCGTATGCCTGACCACCCCTCGAAGTTTGTCCCACGACTTTAGAGTCACCCTCTGTAGATTGGGTTCACAGCCATACGCCATTCAGTGAGTCACTCTTCGAGTTAATCAAAATCGCCGGCAAACAAGCAAGTGCCTGTTTTTGGGTGGGCTGGAACTCTGAATGCAGAACTAGACCCCAACACTTTCCTTTAGGCGTTCCTTCGGTGCAGCACCCATTTCTGAATAAAATCGATTTTGATTTTTCAGAGTTTAGAGCCTTACGCCAATTTCCCAAAAACAATTTGTTCTTGTTCAAAAAATAGTAGCATGATAATGATTTAGGCTTGATTGTATCCGCAGTTGCATTATGTTGGTAACGAATTTCATATCGTACAATAAAACAAAAAGTTTGTCTACTGTCCGTCATCCCGTTGTTATTTGTTTACAGTCGGATTTTGGTGTATTTTATGTATTTTTAACTAAATGTCCTTGGATGTTTTACAAGCTGCATATGTATGTACCCAGTTGGGTTCTTATGTAAATTGTCTATTTGTGAATTTTATCTTTTATGTAATTAAATACCTACCCTGTTTTGGGTGAAGTTTGTATTTTATAATGATATTCTCTGTCGTCTGTCCCGTGAAAGGCCTTACACCCTTCCGGATAGAGTCGGTCGAGGTGGATGTTAAATAAAATGAAAAATAGATATCAATACAATTTTTACGGCGTAGAATTTTTTCCCTAATTTTAAGAGTTTTTAAATACAATTTTGACATATTTTATAACAATACATTTCATGGTTGCAATGAAATTCAAACCGTTTTCGTTGTTTAAAAAGATATTTAATTTCCTGTTTCTCTTACAATGTTGAAAGCTGTGGTAATATCCTATTGGATTTTATTTATTATTTATCAATTTTTCTGCAAAATATGTAAAGAAAGTCCTGTAAGATAATAAGTTTATGAGGAAAATGTCTAGTATGCTGAATGATTATGGTTGCCATGTTCTCATTCTTTCTGTCAATATGTTTTAAACCAGCTAACGGACTTCTGGACGTAAAATGTGCTGCGTCGTTTAATGTTGAAATCAAATGCAAATTTCTCATGAGGAATAAGAAAGTGCAGTTGGCGCCGTCAACGTGCAATTAGATGTTAAACGACACGGTTAGTTCCTGGACTCCACTAAAGACGTTCATAACTCACTAAAATAATTTGAAATTACTTTGATAAGGGGACCATGAATATCAATTATTCATAGTTCTTTAATATAAATTATATTCCCGTTGAACAAGCTCGTTGGCTAGCTATAAGGCGACTAGTTGAATAATAAGTAGGTCTTAATGCAGCAGGCTGCTGATCTTTTGAATCCTCTCGGAAATTTCATAATTTTTTCTTTCAGGTCTGAAAAAATAAAGCAAAAGTCATCAGTTCAAATGTTTTGGGGGAAAATTCCAACAATGAAGTCAATTAACGTGACGTCACAGTCACATGACAAAAGTGGGCCTATCATCTAACGAGTAACTACCAGCTGTCAGTGATGTAATATGACAAGCAGGAAATAAAAGAAGTGCAAGTATTTTCAAATTTGAACTGGGCGGTCGGCTTGATTTCATACTAGCTGGCATGCAAGTTTGGTATTTCTTGATATTAGCTTGTCATGACAAACTTGATGTGGCAAGAAACTTCCTGCAAAGTAACAAAGTATATTCGACCAACACACTTGCAAAACAAGTTTGCTGTGAAGTAGTTATAACAAACTTCACACCAGGATTGCAAAACAAGTTTGCCTCAAAGATGATACAGCACACTTACAGTTATTCTTTGTCTCTGTTCTAATAAACATCAGATTTTTAATAGCATCTCCTAGACCGTCCTTCTTTTTATTAATTCAATAAATCAATGATAATTTGTAAAAACCTAACTTTTTTTATTAAAAAAATTTGAAAACTCACACTTTAATGAAAACTATATCGCCTTTTTCTTAATGTTGAAATTTTAATGTTCATAAACAAAATTGAACATAAAAACTGTCAATGTTTGTTAAAAAATAATAACTTACATTTTGTCCCATTTTAAAAGTAATTACTTTTAAACCCTAATTACAAAATTTATTCTACTAGCAAAACGTAGTTATTAGAGAAAATAGCTCCTTTTTTGACTTCAAGGGGTCTATCCTGGTACCCCCGGTTGGGGTGGGAGACTTCACTTTTTCCGTTGTTAACGTGCGGAAAAAGTGAAGTCTCCCAACCCAACCAGGGGTACCAGAATAGACCCGCAAATCATACTCTCAACACAAAATTTAAAAAATTAATAAAATCAAGAAAACAGTTTAAAATAAATCGTAAGCACGATCTATTAGCGCAATATATCTCCTCCTTTCAGAGTCTAGCTGGCTGAGAGGTTAGGACGACAGGTTTAGGAAGCGAGATGTCGTAGGTTCGAATGCGAGGTTCTTTTCGTACTCTGTTGTTGCTATAGCTTGCAATGAGTTTGAAGCGACAAGCTTGATGCGTGGTGACTAGCTTGTTTCAAGCTTGCACCCTTTCAGTGTCAGATTTGTTGCAAGCTTGCAGATTTGCAGAACAACTTTGCTGCTAACTAAAATTGCTATCTGGGTCCCCTCCCGAGCTCTTTCATGAAAGTTAATGCAACACAGACATATTTGTATGTAAAAGAAAACGAGAAAAATAGAGGACACATCACGTAATGAATAACTACTTTATTTATGGATGACATGAACCTAACAGTTGAGTTCTCCCCTGACTTCCGTTCCGACCTTGTTTCCGTTCTCGTCAGCGCACCAGCAGAATCCGGTGGACCCGTGGCACTGTTTGCTGGCGTAGGTGCCGCTGTTGTTGCACTGGGGGACGAAGTTGCCGACCATTCCTTTGCGGGCTGAAAGTAGAAGGAGCGAGTCAATCACTTACCATTTAAATAGTATCAAAAAATTATGTCATTTTCATCACATGTAAGGTGACCAACTTTTAACCTCCAACAAGGAGGACACAAATAAATTGAAGCTAAAAAATATCACAAATAAAAGACATTTAATTCATTGCAACAATAATACAGAATACACAATAATATGATAAATGTATAATAAAGAAACATTTGTAACATCATTTATTGTACACTTTTCGAGGAAGGACAGGACGTAGCGTCACACTCAGAAAATAGCCGATCTTTATATCAAAAATATATTTATTTAGATATTAACAAAAAGAAGTCGTACAAAACAATTTTAAGAACTGTTTTTTTTTAAATCTTGAAATCTAAATAATTTACAATCGTTCACATTACGCACGCAATCTACGCCTCTAGGGACTTTACATAAGAAACACTGGTAAAGACGTAATCAGTTCAATATTTTAAATATAATACTGGAGACTGAGACAATTAGTTACATTACAAAAGGAGGACGGTTGGTCACCTTAATCATATGATATGTATATTTTGCGATAGAAATACATTGTGTGTTTCGATGAACCTACGACTTTGAGCTGAAATAATTTTTGAGTCTTTGCAAATAGTGCTACTAACTTTTTTATTGAAAAGAACGTGGAAAAGTAATTGAATGGGATAATAATTTCAAAGTGAGAACCTTTAGAGGTAACGCAACAGCACAATCTTATCCAAAAGTTGTTAGATATAGATTTAAATATTCCTTTTTTAAATCTTAAAATGAGTCAATTATGGCATTTTTGAGGCTAATAAAATTTTTCGACTTCTTCTTGCAAACCAAATCTGTCATGTAATCTCGAAGATGGAAATCACATGGCTGAATATCTGGTGCATAAGGTGACCAATGCAATGCACCAAGATAACGATTTGGGTGTTGATAGACGATAACCCACGTTCCAAGATCACTTTAATGGTTACAGACAGTTTTTGAATGTTGAAAACCACTTCAGTAGAAACAGTAGAAAGGAGCGATTAACGGAAGGAACTCTTCCATTGATACACCAAGTATATTGATGTGTTTGAGATTTCCAAGATATAATATAACCTACGTTTTTTACTTATAAGGTTGAAGCTGTTAATTTAGCCAAAAACTTCTACCGTAGAAATACAGCTGATAGTTAAGAATGAAGCGCTTCCAAGAACACAAATGGGCGAAAATGTAGTTCCACTCTGGAACCACAAATGCTAATTGATGTCAAGCTGTTATTTAATGTAGTCAGTTTGTAGAAAAGACGCATAAAACCATCAGGAAGGGTCTGCTATAGGAATTCGAATCCACAACTACAGATCATGAAGATTACCAATGTGGAGAGTTAGATTTCAATTCCCACAGTTGATTTCATGCATCATTCAACAAATGGTGACACGGACGTTATAATATACAAAGGTAGGATCAAAAGTATAAGTATCTCTAGATATTCCACGTAACTAGAAAATCACCCGTCATGACGAGTGCAGATTGCCTCTTCATTCGAGATATTTTCCGTCAAATTTGAAGTGTTTAAATATATATATGTGTGGGAGAGAAATGTTTAACATTGATTGAAAACAAATAAAATAAACATACGTTTTATGAAAGGAAATATTTTTTTATTTACATATTTTTTTTATTCAAAAAACCTCTTGGTAAACAACATTCCGTGTGAAGTATTTTTCGTTTTTTAACAATTTTATTATAATTCAATAACCCTGAAAGTCTCAGCTTGTCAAACGTATGCCAAAAGTTAAAATTTCAAAGGAATTCTTTTTCGAAATTCTAATCAAAACAAAGCATTTCTCTGCTTGTCAAACGTTGCCATAAAATATTGTCAAATTATATTATCACGATTGCAATTAATAATCAGATGCATCGTGGCGTCCAAACTATATCACGCTCTTGATACACCACTGACGTAATTTACTACTTTCTATTAAAAAACGGAAATTAATTTGAAATATATGATTAATATAATTTAAAATTTCTCAGGAACTATTGATCATAGCGAGATAAATTTTGTATCAATGGATAGAAAATTTTATTTCACTATTTTAGAGCTATTAAATTTGAAATTAGAACGGCAATTACTCTTTTAAATTTAAAATTACTGAAATTCAGGTTCTCTAACAATGAAATAATTCTGTTTAACGTCTCGCAGTGCTATGGCGCGAGTTTTATTGTTGGTGACGTCACTGCGTTACCGAGAGACAGATCTGGGCTATTATATTAGTAATTTAATTTCTGCTCGAGCTGAAAAACTCACGCCTACAAACTGCCAAAGGTATTAGTGATAACGAGCTGCCACAAATTCATCACAGTCATAAGATAAAAATTAATGCACAAATCATCTCACGTGAACGCTGTCGAAGTAATGCTATAAGCCTCAAATAAAAGAAGCACATTGGGTAAAAAAGTTAAATTGGAGTGCTACATATTATGTGTACCATGTAATCATGTATCGATGAATATCCATTGCGATCCTTGGTTATCTGCCTATTGCGATATAAAATTTTTCTGCCGAGATTTTCCCCCTTTATTCCCAACAACCTTTATTTCGGATTTTGACAATTGCGGGGCTTTTTTCAGCTTCCTGTGAAATAATTCACTATCTTTTGATCTGCAAAATGTCCTGGCAAACATAAAAAATGAAGGTATAAACTGGACGCAGCTACGCGATGGAGAATCAGCTCCTAAATAAACAGTTTGAAATATTACTATTTTTTCAAAGTAATAAAGGAAATATTCTGATGTTGCATATATATACCTACAACATTACCTAAGCTACCTATACTATGTATACCTTATACCTTCAACATTAATTATGAGTACCATGTGGATGGTATCAATGGATTGGAGTTGATTCAGTTTCGCCTAGCAAACTATATGCACTTCGGCACGGTCTGCAATAGTTACTCCGAAATCCACTAAATGGAGGTTATTTCCTGGTTGCATAACTGAGCCTTATTTATAGTATTCATTTAAAGCAATGAAAAAGGGTCACCTCGAATGTGAGGATGGGAAGTAAGGTATTTGGGAGGTGGATTTAAGGTCCCAAAAGGGGTCCAACATAAAAAAGAGGAAATCTGGTCAGATTTTATGACAAGTAACGATCGACCAATTCATGAGATTTCCGGTGATGTATTTTACAAATGATTATCTTACAATTTGTGGCGGTTGGTCATACATAAGGCATGCGGAATTGATCGATAGTTGGCGAGAAATAGGAAACTTCTTGCACTGCAAAATTATGAACTTGGCTTACATTTGGCGAGTTCACTGTCCCTGTGGACGTGGCACTTGCAGGTCTTGATGGCGGTGGAAGGATCGGTGATGTGAGTTCCGTCGGGTCTCCAGCACATGCAGAACTTGGAGCCTTCGAAGCACTGGAGGGCCTCGTAGTCGCCGTTGGCGTCGCACTTGGGGATGAGCTTGGCCTTGATCTTGGCGTTGAGCTCTCTCTCACGGTGCTCCTTGCAGTCACTGGCGGCAAAGGCGCCGACCAGGCAGCAGGAAACGACGATAAGGAAGCAGAAAGAATTCATCTTGGACTAGTAAAATAACAACGAAAAAATCAGGCAGAATAATCAATAATATAAAGAATTTACTTTATAGTTTTCTTATTTCATCTACGCCATTTCTGTGCCGATCATGTGTTTTGATGAGACCGCACATTTCAGTTGTTTTTGTGATTTTCTTACTTTTATTTATTTACTTTCTTATTTCGTCACATTTCCTTTACAAAGTCCTCTAGATAGTAAGTATATTTGGAAATATATCCAGTAAGCTGAATGGTTGCTATGTTTTATTTCTTTCTTTAGCACGTTTTAATCCAGCTAACCTGTTGCTGGACGTAAAATGTGCCGCTCCATTTTAACGTTTAACCCCTTCAGTCTCGCATCCGTCATATTGACGTGTATAGAATTATAGCATTTTTAGGCTTATAAACTAAAATTTAATCATTAATAAGCTTTATAATTTGACACAAAAATTACGTAGAGCATCTCGAGTATTCTATGCCTTCTAAGATGAATGAAAACGACAGTCCCTTTCTAAAAGACAATAGGCCGTCTTATTAGATAGCAAAAAAAAAAAAAAAAAAGCGAGACTTAAGGGGTTAAATCCAACGCATATTTTGCAAGAGGAATAAGAAAGTGAGGTTGGCTCATACAACGTGAAATTAGATATCGGATAACGCTCCATCAGGGTCGTTCATGTAGGCAACGAACAGAACAGATGCAAAGATACTTAAAGAGCACGGATTAAATATCTGTCACAATTTTAAGTTTAATATTACTTCTTTAAAGGAAACATAAATATCAAATTATGCATAAGAGATTGAATAGAGATTATATTACCGGCAAACAAGCTGGTTGCCGAAGAGGGCTATTCTATGAATAATAAAAGTGAATATGTGTTTGTTGCTACAAGTCAGACCGCTTAATCTAAAGCTACCAAATTGACTTTGGAAAGCTTACAAATAAACTTTGGAAGGCAGAGAATGTGCAACTCAGAGCTATTTTTTTCGAAATTTTTATCAATTAAAAATTAAGCGAGATTTTGGCATTTTCCCGCGGCAATTCCAGAAAATAATATTGCGCAAAAATTATTTTTAAACCATTTTAAAATCCAAAACATTATTTCTTTAACGATACCAAGTTGATCGTCGTCCAATTTTTCGTTAAGTTTAGCAAATTAAAAAAAATATTTTTTGCATAATTTGTGTCAATACTTTTCATTATTGCAATGAAATTAAAACCGTTTACATTGTTTCTCTTCCATTGTTGAAACCCAAGGAATAAAGGATTTGTTTATATTTTCATACTCTTCAGCCTCATAACGAATTTCTGCTTTGAAATTTTATTTAATTCAGTTTTTCTGGAATCTAAAAACAAGAAAGCTCACTATTACATTCGATATACTAGGAAATAAACCCGGTAAGCCGAATGATTGAACCTGCTATTCTTTAATATTTTATCGACATATTTCTATCCAGCTAACATTTTGCTGGACGTGCTCAAATATTGCACGTAACAATTTAATGTTGAAGGATTGGAAACTAAAGTATTGAAAGAAGAAAGAATTGAAACTAAATATTGAAAGAAAAAAGAATTGAAATTAAAAATTTAGTGATTTATTTATAATCAAGTTCCAAAAATATTAAAATAATGGTATTTTCTTGAGGAACACACAATTATATTGAATTTCAGAACTTTAGTTCATTACAAACAGAGCATTCCCACCGGGGGGATCACAAGTATGTGGATGAGAAGCTGCCGAATAAATAAGCAGGGTCTCGCTTCCTAAATTGGTTAGTGTGGTTGGTTTGTACCACTGTAATGGGGGAGGTCGTCATATGTGTCGCTCCTAATGGGGGCTATTATACGTTCGGCCACAGTGCCCGCATTAATTGTCGCAGCGGCTGGTCATTAAGTATTACTCGCATTCTACGACAGGGAGGGGTTCTCTTTTAAGATTACGCTTACAGAGCACCCATCTTCACGAAAAAGTGTCAAAGGATGAATATTTCAGAGGTTTTTAAACATCTGAAGTCGTTTCTTTTATATATATTCAAATTCAATGACAAATTTTTTAACGTAATAAAAAAGTGAATGAAAACTGCTTACCCAACGATTCGCGGAAAGAAAATCACAAAACTGTAATCAGAATGTTTTCTTCCCTTTTTTAAATAACCCACGTTAATCGTCTGCACGTGAGCACTTCACACACTATCGGCAGAGAATTCGGAAGATTCGATAGTCTGTGGCGAGATTGTGATCTGTGGAAATGAAGCACTGAGAAAAGCGGCACCTGGAAATAAACAAATTCGTCACCATATGAACGGCGGGAAATCCTGCCATAGGGGAGAATCGCCGAATTCGGACCACTAGGTCATTATTTTAATGAACAGTAAAGAGAAGTAATTTTAATGAAGAAGTTTTAATGAAAAACAAGCAGTAG
This sequence comes from Araneus ventricosus, assembly GCA_013235015.1. NCBI lineage: Eukaryota > Metazoa > Arthropoda > Arachnida > Araneae > Araneidae > Araneus > Araneus ventricosus. Next base: position 275,413 of record BGPR01000960.1, read on the forward strand.
AACCTTTCTGTGGTTTAAATTCGTCTTCAGAACATTGCAATTAATTTTTTATAAAATACGATTTATAGTAATCTGAAACAGCATATTCCAATTCCCTACCCGATTTCGGGTATGAAAGAAAATCGGGCAATATCATTGGTTCACTTCACCGGGCACTCCGCGAAGAAGGGGTGACGTCATTAAATCCGAACTTCGAATTTGCTGAGGTTGCTATGCGTTGTTCTTGGACTTGCAACGAACTTTGCGTTTTCGTTTAATTGAGTCACTATTCTTTTAAAATTAAACTTCAACTAAAATCGAATGAATAAATATCTTAAAATCGAACTTAAACTCTCGAAATAAGGCAAACAACAAAATACACGTCAGACTGGAGTATATGTTAAAATAATACTGAAGATTAAATCGAACTAATTCAATATACACGGTGCCCACTAACGTCCCTTACCACTCTTTTAACTACCGAATGGCTGCAGTTATCTTCATAAGAGTGGTGTCTAGGCATGGTAAAGTGACTATGCGCTAATGGATGAAACCACTTACAGCGCCACCTGGTGAAAAACGGAGGAGTTAGCGTTATTATCTCTAAAATGGTACGAGATAGAGGTATAAAGTGAATTACAAAGTTGTAGAGCATCATCGATTTAGTACAAAAAGACACCTTGTGGACCTTAATACTTAGATCAGAACGCTTAAAACACGTATTTGTTTGTTCGCGATTTCCTACACTGACACGTGACAAAACATTCCTCCACCAGGTACTGCTTCACTGATGATGTTTTGTGCGCAGGCTCAACGTCATATTGGAACCATACGTTCCGGAGTAGAAAATAAACAAATATGCATTTTAAGCGTTCTGTTTTTAGCATTCATGACCATCAGATGTCTTTTTGTACAAAATCGATGATGCTCTACAACTTTGTAATTCACTTTTTTTCCTCCATCTGGTATCGCTTTAGAGATAATTACGCTAACTCCACCGTTTTCCACCAGGTGGCGCTGTAAGCGGTTTCATCCAGTAGCGCATAGTTACTTTACCATGCCTAGACACCACTCTTATGAAGATAGCTGCAGCCATTCGATAGTTAAAAGGGTGGTAAGGGACTTCAGTGGGCACCCTGTATGTGACTTAGTAAACAAGACTAATCAACTGACAGCTACTTCTTTATGTTTACTAATACGCAATATGGTTTCTATATGCTAAGCAAGAGGGTGCATGATGTGTCGAAGGAGCTAACCAATGAAATTGCTTAATTTTCCTCCATGCTCGAAATAGTGTAGAGAATGGGAATATCCTCCCCGCCCCTCCTAAGCATCCGGGGCGCCTGAATGACAGCCGCTGCAATAAACTCGAGTACTGAGGCCGGAGTCCTAGTAGCTCAAAACCAGGCCACGCTTTATAATAGGAAAAAATAGTTTATAAAAATTGTCACCTCTCCCATCAATGAAACCGGTTGCCTAGACTGGACCATCCATTCAAAAAATAGTTTAAAAAATTGTGTCATTGGTCCCATCAAGGACAACGGTTGCCTAGATTGGGCCATCCATTCAAAAATAATTTCAAAAATTGTGTCATCTGTCCCATCAAGGAAACCGGTTGCCTAGATTGGACCATCCATTTCTTGAAGCACAATTAAAGCAAAAATAATTTTTGATTCTTTAATTCATAGCAGCATATAATGCATGAACCCACATATGACATTTTATGCACTGTTTGCGAATTGCATATATTCTCATCGGAGGACCATAATTTTAAAGTCCAGGATATCTCCGTTCTAATAAGAATAATTTGAAGCTGTTGAGAAGATTTCCTGATTTTTAAAGATTTTTTAAAGTTTTCGGAAATGCCTTTTTTCTGCAAACATTAGTCTGTATTTTTTTCTCCATTATTATTTACATACGCGCGAAAAGAAAAGCTATGCTTCGGTTTTAATTTATTAGTTCTTGCATTTTCTCTCTCTTATTTATTTTTTGATGCTTTATTTTGCAATGCATATTTTTCGCAACATTTTGAAAGTTGTATTAGTCATTCTACGGAAAATCGTTTAAAAGAAATCTTATTTTTCTAACCTTCTTGCCTTTTCAAGCAAACCACACTTTTACAAGGTAATGAAAAGGTTAGAATTGAAAGTTTTAATTCAACAAGAATGGATTCAATGGAAATTTACGTTTGTCGGAGAAAGTTATTGACAATATTTGTAGAAAAAGAAACGGCGAGGGGCATGTGAAAAAATTTTTTATCAAGAGCAACGTCGGGTTAACAACTGGTTTAAAATAAAACTATAAAACTGTAATTTTAGTCAAGTTGAGTGTTTCAGAATACGGACCGTCGCCTAAATTTTACTGGTATCGGACCATCCATTTGAAATATTTGTGCCGTAAAATAGGCAACTTATGTTCTACATAATAGCACACTTGTTTTTCATATACATTACTTTAATAACTAACTACTATTAATTTAAAATAAAATTAAAGCTATAAATATGTAATTCTAGTTAGGGCAGAGTTGCCGAATATGCACCGTCGCCTATATTGGACATGAATCGTAACTTCAATTTTATTAAATACTATCCGCCTTCGGCGACCAGCTTGATCGCCGGAAATAAAATTTCAACTGAATCTCTTATGCATAATTTTATATTCATGGGTCCTTTAACAAAGTAGTTTTAAAATTCAAATTACTATAGACATTCACCCCTCGTATTTTTCGTAGCCTTGCATTTGTTCTGTTCCTTGTCTACATTAACGTAAACTACGCATTTGATTTCAACATTAAATTGGCGATACACTTTTTACGTCCAGCAGCATGCTAATTGGATTAAGACAAGCTGATAAAAATAATTAAAACATAGCAAAGATAATCTTTCAGTTTACTGGATTATTTCATTATATACTTACCATCTTGAGGACTTCATTTACAGATTTCACAGAAATATTGATCAAATAAAAAAGGAAAGTAAAATCCAAAGTATATTTTCGAAGCTTTAAACAATTGAAGAGAAACACGCAATTAACTATTTGTTTAAACAATGAAAACGGTTTGAAATCCGCTGCAACAATGAAAAATATTGCTGTAAATTATGCAGAAAAATATTTTTAAAAGGTTATTAAAATTAGAGAAAAATTCGTACGACAATTTTATTAATATCATTGAAAAGATAATTGCTTGAGATTTCAGATGGTGTAAAAATGATTTTTGTTCTGTAATATTTTCGAAAGTTATTAAGGAAAAACGCCAAAATTTTGCTTATTTTTTAATTAATTAAAATTTCATAAAAGGGCTCGGAGGTGCACATTACCACTCTTCAAAGAATGTTAGTACCAAATTTCGTAGCTCTAAGTACAGCGGTCTGCTCTGTATAGAGCCAACACACAGACACACATACATGCTCCTTTATTATTAGTAGAGATTTTAGACGTAAATTAGGCAACTTAAGCCGTGCATGATAACACCTGTTTTTTATTCGTGTTATAAATAAAATTATTGTTATTTTAAATGAAAAGTAATTGAATCACCTACTTTTAAAGCAAGTATGAGTAAATGAAACTTTTAAATACTAGCTTTCACCACCGTGAAAACTCTTAACTGAAATAAGGATACAACAATTAACTTGAATTTCGTTACAATAATGGAGGCTTTCTTGCAAATTAACTTATATTGTTACAAAAATCATCTGGTGGATGTACGTGAGTGTAGTCCAACAAGCAGGATAGTAAAAAAATGGCGCTTTATTAACGAATATTCCAGCAAAACACGAATCACAGGAAACAAAACTAAACATCACTCGTATAAATTAACGAAATATCCTACAGCAGATCAATGATAAAAATCAGTAACAGCACTTTCAATAGTAAATTATCGCTCATTATCTCACCAGCTTGCACTGAGGTCAAAACTCCAAAGAGACTGATTCCTCGTTTGAATAACTCGGTATATCCGACGAGATGTGCCGTAATAAAGAATTCTATCGAAGGTTCTCTGTATCTCCGTTCCTAGTAGAGATAGGACCATAACTCGCACATTCGAACCTCCATTTTTTCGCCTAAGTTGGCAAATTTCTCGCGAAGTTCCCCAAATGGTGGCCAAGGTAGTGGTGGTTTCTGTGTGTGCGTGTGGGGGGGTCATTAGCTCGGCCTACAGTAGAAACCTCTATAAAACTCTTTCCAGTCATAAGACTAACATTGCGGGTAAATAGTATTTCAGATTGGTAACAATATTTATTTCTACTAATAATAAAAACGAATGTGTCTCTGGTGCTGCTCTACAGTGCAGATCATTGAAACTAGAGCTGCCAAATTTGGCACAAACATATTTTGCAGGTTGGGATGGTTGGTTGTTTTGGGATTTATTGGCGCAAGGGCCCAATTTGGACATGCTGCGCCACTTACAGGTTGGGAATGTGCAAATGAGAGTAATTGTTTTGAAATTTTAATTAATTAAAAATGAAGAAAAATTCCAGCATTTTTCGTCAACAACTTCCGAAAGTATTACCCCGAAAAAGTGAATTTCGCAAATTCCAAAATTATATTTTTAACGATATCAATTTAGTTGTTAAGCTAATTTTTTAAAGATATTTTTATGGATAATCTACTACAATAATCTCATTGCTGCAATGGAATTCAAATCCTTCATTGTTTCAGCAAATATTTTATCGTGTTTTTCTTCCTTCTTTTAAAGTTAAAGAATTAAGATTCTGCTTATTTTTTCATATTCTTTAGTAATGCCAGAATGAATTTTTACTTTCTGATTTTATTTCATCAATCTCTTAACAATGTCCTCGAAAATCTCTACTAATAGTACAAATGTGTCCGTTGGGCTCTACAGGACAGACCGCTGGGCCTACAGGTGCGAAATTCGGCACAAACATAACTAATAATACAAATGTGTCTCTGCGTCTGTTGAGCTCTACAGGACAGACCACTGGGCCTAGAGCTACGAAATGCGGAACAAACATACTGGGTGGGAATGTGCACTTCGGAGCCGGTTTTTTTAAAGTTTTAATTAATTAAAAATTTAGCGTTTTTCCTTAATAACTTCCGAAAATATTACAGCACCAAAATCATTTTTACACCATCTTAAAATGCAAAATTACCTTTTCAATGATATTAATTAAATTGCTGTACAATATTTTCTCTAATTTTAACGCATTTCTAAAAATTCAAACATTTTAATTGTCTAAACAAATATTGAATTGCGTGTTTCTCTTCCGTTGTTGAAAGCTAAGGAATTCATTTTCTTTTTTATTCCATCAATTTAACTCTGAAATCAGTAAACAAAGTCCTTAAAGATAGTGTATTAGGAAATACATCCAGTACGCTGAAATATGTTTTAATTCTTTTTATCAGCATGTTTTAATGCAGTTAACATGCTGTTGGACTTTAAAATGTGCCGCGCCACTTCAATATTGCAATCAAATGCGTATTTTGCATGAGGAAAAAGAAAGTGAAGTTAGGGCCGACAGGGTGCAATTAGATGTTGCATGACACGGAGAGCTGCTCCACTCCGTTACGGACGCTCATGAAGACAATGAACAGAACAGGTGCACGGCCACTAAAAGAGCATGAGTTAAATGTCTATCTATATATTTTGATTTTTTCCAGGTTTTTCTTTTCGGTGATCTGTACTTGAAACAGGATAAAAGTGCTTCGGCACTACACCTGAGAAAATATGAACATCGGTACATATTTAAAATAATGTGGTAAAACCTTCAGACAGTTCGCCAGTCCCAACCACTGGACGGATTTCGACAATTTTTATTTCATATGAAAGCTTATTAAGTCTAGATATGCCATCAAGGGTCATAAGCTTTCATATTAAATAAAAATTGTCTCATAAGCTCATAAGCTTTCATATTAAATAAAAATTGTTTCATAAGCTCATAAGCTTTCATATTAAATAAAAATTGTCGAAATCCTTCGGGTGGTTGGGGCTGGCGAACTGTCTGTCTGAAGGTTTTACCATATTATTTTAAATATATAGATCTCAACAGTCCCATCAAAATGGCGTGTCAAAAATATTGTAAAATACCTATTGTATGTGATGGAAACTGTTTATTTAGGACGATATCATTCTGTACTTATGGATCTGAAGTCTTTCATGCCGAAATTCGTGAAAAAGTTATACGAAACATTACAACTGGATGATGTTTATTGAAAGATTTTACAATTTTAAAGGAATCTGTTGTCTACAAGGAATATGAAAGCTACTGTGGTTTTATGGTCTGTTCTACTGATCTTCATACAGTTTTTAAAACTGAAAAAAGTAGTGGCTGAGAGCCTCGAAGCAGCGAGATGGCAGGGGCAGTGCTGAGCAAAGTGGGTGCTGGTCACTGGCTATGCTTAACATGCACATTGCTTACACGCATTTTTGTAAAAATAGCATCCATATTCTGGAAGATACAAAGGTTTTCTTAAAAATCCTAATTTTTTTCGGACGTTTTTTGCTTATAACATGCAGAGTTTTCAACAATATTATACGAGACTTACAGAAAACTCGACAATATGTTATGGAATCTTTGTATTAAAATCTGAACTAAATATTTTAAATATTAGAGGAAATATGAGCATATTTGTCGAAACATTTTTACTGCGCATGTGCGAGACATAGCGCAATTTTTCCTTTATGTTATTAACCCTTTCCTTACGGGCTGTTGTACTAGAAAATTCTTACCTTTGAATGCGGGTCGGTACAACTGCTGTACCAGACACAAGTGAGGATTTCACTCCCCGCATTCAAAGCAGTTCTTCTGGTTTAAATCTCCGTACCCTAAAGGTTAAAACTGGATATATAGGGCAACTTATATAAAAATTCCAGTTAAATACCGTTAAGATTCAGAAAGATATTGACATTGCAGCGAGGTGGATTTCGGTTGCACTCTAAGGAAGCTAAATAGTGAGGGTTCTTGCACAAACTTGTATTTTTTAAACTTGAATAGTTATGGCCTAAATTCAATTTAAATATTTTTTTTTACTTATAAGTATACACAGGTATTCAGGATATTCAGCTTTCAAAAAATTCAAATATTACTGAACGCGATTTTACGGCGCTCTTCGACAAAGATGCTTATTCAATCATTGCAGATTCCTGATGCCGAATTCCTAAATTTCGAAACGCATTTAGATTTTGGAAAGAGAAATGGCCGATGCAGAATGTTTTATCCGTTCGTACAGAGTTGAGCATCTTCACTTGAACTCCTGACTGATTAAAACACAAAAATATGCCCCAAAAGTCAATGAAAAATTAACAACACCATTTAAGTAACACAACAGTCTAATCGACTTAAATTCTGAAGCAACACTAACTACGCTTGCCTGAGTGTCAGTTGTCTACCAGGCCCTGACGCATTACAAATGTCGGAACAAAGACACACCTGACGAAAGTTAAAACTATATTTCTTTTCTTTAAGATTTTAAGCGGAATGTTGGATAACTGTACTCTAATGCAGCTGTACCAAGTGAAGACGAGAAAAAAAATCTCATGTCTATGTTTAAAAAATATCATTTGCAGATAGAAACTGAGAAATCTAACTGGATAAAAATGGAGGCAAAAAAATCAAGAAAAATCGCATTTATACGTGTATATAAAACGTTCTTTTTATTCACCAACTCCAGTTTTTATAGCGGCAGTTAATCATCATTACGTTTCGACGCATAAACGCAGGAAACATTATCCGGAACAAAAAACCTTCCGCGATGGCCAGAACTCTCCACCGAAGAAGCAGAAACGATCCATAAAACGAGAATGCCGCTTTACAGCTCTCTTCGCAAATTCCGGAAGCCAAATTCCGAAATTTCGGAACGCATTTAGATTTTGGAATGAGAAATGGCCGCTTCAGGAATGTTTTATCCATTTGCGGACAGGTAAGTAACGGCTGGCTGTCACGCTTGAATTAGTTATGAATGATTCGGACAGCGAGAGGAGGTTTGAAAAAAGCGCTTCTTGGCGTTGTGCCAGCCGGCGACTGTTGCCCCTGGCAACCGAATGAAAACAATTTCGTGGAAAATTCTACTACAGATTTCTTTATTGTCAGTATGAGATGGAAATACGGTTCCTTAAATCTGGGAGGAGAGGTGAGTTTTGGGATTTGATTCTGTTTCATTACCTGTTTGCGACTAAATAATGACAAATATTTATTTATAGTGTTGAAGGGAGTAGAAGTATGTTTTTTACTAATTCCAAACACATTGATGAATGTATTAAGTGGTCAGGATCGATGTATCTCTATTCAAATGATTTCAGAGAAAAAAGCTATTGATAAGAACTCCAAATCTCGGTGGTATGCATTCCAAAACATGGAGAAAAGAATAATACAAAAACTATCTAAAAATCTCTGAAATATTTTTAAAAAGCTGCCAGTTTCTGGCATAAACATAATTCAACCGTCGGTAGTTTTGTTAAGACTTAAATCACAGTCGTGATACATATTAATTATGAATCATAAGTGATACAAGAGTGAAATAGACGCTAACAATTATCCTAGAACAAAATGTAAATTTAATTAAGTCATAAAAGGTAATATAGTTGTATTATTAAGAAAAATGGTTATTATTTGATAGAAGTATCGACAGAGGATTCCCCACCCAATTATCACAAAGATATTGATCGATATTTTTACGATGTTGTTCGACATTCTGAATGATGTGTAATATCGTGAAAAGATATCACCAGTTTTGTAGAGCATCTTCTACTATTTGTATATCCACTTAATTTAGCGTTCTTATGATCACTTATTTTTCCCCACTAGACTGCTCTGAGCAGGGTACTGTAATTCTCACCAACCTATATTAATAAACTACAATTCTGTTAACTTCCTTCATTCATGTATATAATTCACTGGAAGAGAATGACACTTATGTGAGTCACTTTCTTTATTATTTATGGTATCATTTTCAAAACTGAAAATTAAAAAAAAATTATATTTTCGATTTGTGTTTGAGAAACAAATTGATGCAAAGGAGTATTTTTACGTGTGAATAATATCTTAAATTTGGGAGATTATATTATTCTATATTTGTTATTTATGCGCTATTTAATGAAAGAAAATCCTCTTATTACTTTTCTCTGCATTATACTGAAACTGTGTTGTGGGAAAGATATCAGAATGATATTTGATGGAGAACTTTCAATTTTATACCGTGTTATGCAGAAAAGCACGTTGGTAGAATGACCTACTGTAAGAGAGTTGCCGTGTTGGATTAAGTTTGAGTGTTGTAAGTATTTAAATTATTTGCTGCATTAATTTTGAAAAAGAAAATATTAAGCTACTTCCCCAAAATAATTGGGTTTTTTTTAATAATTCTTTCTTAGCCTACAACAATTATATCTTATAAAATAATTCTATTTTTTGAAAATTAAATCTTTTTCATAAAAACAATCTTTCTTGTGAAATCAAAATTTTCACTCATCTATCAAGTTCATCCTTTAACTGCGGGTACTTTCTTATATATGAGGTTTATAAACCACACCCGCAGTGAAACGGTTAATTGAGTTTATTTTTTTGTAAAATTATGAGACTACAGTAACAGGGTTGCGGCGATTTAAATCAACTGATTTTTTTTTTTTAAATCACTGATTTAAATCACTTTATTTTAAATATCAAGTTAATCTGCTTTAATGAAATAAAATTGTTCATGTATTTTTAAATAATGCTTTTAAAGTATTTTTAAATATATATTTAAAGAAAGAATATATAAATCATAAAACAAATATTTTATTGAATTGATATAACTAGAGTACTTTCCATATTTTTATTTTTGAGAATACACACAAGCAAATACGATTTTAAATAAAACTAATGAGCAACACAATAAAATGCAGAGTACGAGATGCTCCTTTTTTTATAAAATAAATATTGTGAAAGGATCATGTTTACAAAGAAAGAACATAGTAAGATGCATTGAATTTCATTTTAATATTGGAGAAAACTAAATAGTGTTGGGGAAAACAAAGTTTTTATATTGCAATAATGTTCAAATGCAAGATAATTAAGTAATACATACAAATGTTCCAAAGAAATACAAACATCTACATAGCACAATTTAAACTATGATCTATATTCATAAAAGGCAATGTTTGTGTGCACGGTCCAGACAAATCTATCACACTTATAGTCATGAAATTTGGCACACAGCTGATGATGACTGAATGCATCTCGAAGCCTTAAAACTTTAATCTAAAAAAATTTTTAATTAATGTTTTGTGTTGTTTTGTTTGATATTTTGCCCTAATTTCTCAATAGCATGTTTTTGGATAATAGTACGAATAAAATAGATACACCACCGGAAAGGGAAAACGATTTCTGTTCCAATGAAGTTTGTTTCTTACGTCTAACGTAATTGACTGAATTTTGAGAAATTTTTGAAAAATAGTCACTTTTATGTTTCTTTTCCATTTGGATTTTTTAAAATTCTCACTTAAATAAATATTAAACTTTATTTATTATAAATAACAAGCGCATAGAATGGTTGATGTGTAAGTTATATTTAAAAAACACATTTTTGAGTCCAGGTTAGAAAAAGTTATTTCAGAAAATTTCACAGTGACTTGTCACGTAGTTACTACTGGTTTCTTTAATTTTTTATGTTTAGTAAGAAGTAGTCTATTCTCAAGGTCAAGGTGAAATAAACCGTAATCTAAATACTTGAAAGGGGAGGAGAAGAGTATGCTATTTAGTTCGTGCAAGATTGCAACATTCCTAAGACATCCTTAGTCTATTGTCCAATAAAGGGCAGAGAAGGATAATTATTATTTTTGAAAAGGGGGGGACAGGATTTTAGTCCTTCGGTGCAATTCATGTAAAAGAGAGCCTGCTTCTTACTTGTGCAAAATTTGCTTGACCAGAACAGCTATATATAAAAATTTTATATATTCTAACATACAATAATATATCTATAGCCAAGAAATGTAATTTTAATTACATTTCTGCAGGTATTACCTGTATTAGCTTTGGCGACTTGGCGCCATTTTAAGAGTGTGTACCAACTTCTAGATTTCAACCCTGAAAATTATCCAAGATGCAATGTTGACAATAATAAGCTCCAACATGTTCATCCTAATTTATGAATTTAGCTCGATTTACCCTTCTCTGACTACTTTGGCGTTGGTTTTAACTTTCTCTGACTCGCCTAAGCTCTTCTGCTTCATTTCTAACTGATCTCTTAAGAATAATTTCATCCAAAGTTCCATTGTATTGTAAGAAATATTGTGAACTCTATGTCTTAAACTCATTTTTTTTTCCGAGAAAAACTTGTTTTACATCGGATCGAATACAGTAGCAGGCTATATTTAAGAAGTTATGTCTATCACTGCTAGCGGTTTTGATTCGTAAACAAACCGATCGTTGCCATCGGCAAAAGAGAAATTTTCCTCCTTTCTGTGCCACGTATATTAGTGTTTTATATATATAAATTTTTCAACAAAGCTTAATATCTTGGAATAAAATAATGGCAAATAAAGTACCCACCAAAACCTTGTTGCCACTTGATAAACAGGATTTTATTTCGGTCAATTTCGGCTTTTAGGTAGATTCCTTATAGGAACTCTACCTATTGCAATGGTTCTCATGACACGACTTCCGGAAAATTTCTGCAGATCTTCAACGATCATGACCCGTTATACATATATGTATATGTGTATGTATATGTATATGTATATGTATATGTATATGTATATGTATATGT
>BGPR01000960.1:287446-319396 GCA_013235015.1 Araneus ventricosus
CACACCTTCCACTCGGCATATCATTCGCTCATCACCCTGTTTTCCGATGCCTGTAGATTTCGAGTCACCGTTATTAAACGATTCATGAGGTTATTTATTCTCCACGTTAGCTCAAACTTGTTCGTGAGCCTGACTGCTGCCGAACGCCATGATAACACGAACACGGAGATTGCCGAAGAAAACATGTCGGGAAATCGAAGCAACTGCGATAAGCATTGTACGAAACGTCCTCGGCTTGTTTTGCCGAGCCGGAGCATGACCGGTCGTAACACGAAGACAATTTAGCCTGGTTTACGAATTTCGATAAAAGCGCCAGAGAGGTTATATCTAAATATTTGGCTGCTAAATTGCAGCTGCGGGAGCTTCACCCCAGACTCCGCACCGCGATTTTCGACAAAGCCGGAAATAGCACTGAAGACAGACAGAACAGAAGTTCAGCAACACAAAAGTGCTGTTCAGCCTGACGCCGATGATTTCGATACGCTGGCAAAATGACGGAATGAACGATCGCACCGTGATGACCACGCATACCACTGTCGCCAATTCGTGAATAAAATTATCAGGTTGGCATCTTTCCTTTCAACTATGCCTCAAAATAGTTTTGATTTTTCGGTTTACTTACTATATTTATGTAAGCAGTTTCGTTCATAAATAACGTTCTCGGCCCACATTCCAGAACAGCTTCCAGGGTGACGAGCATAGAAAATGCCCATAATTATTACAATGGCTCTTTAATACCCGACACCAAATCGATAAACAGCTCGGTTAAAATTAGAAAAATACAAGCATTTACCCCTGCAATCAGCAGCCATGAGAAAAATCAGTAAAAAATGCTCCAGGCATTCGACGATTATCGCAATAGTTTACCGGCACCGCATTGGTTAATATATCGATCATTCATGGTACTCTCGACAAAAGCAGATAATTGCCTCATCTCCCGATAGCGCCGTTCCGCCGGTGGAAAGATAACGCTATTAACGCTTTCAACATCGGCCTACCGTTGCCTGCGAAAAAAACAGTGTCGATAAATACAATCTTCGATGTATGCTCCCGCAGGAGGTAGCGACGCATCCGCGAGGTTGTCTCGCCTTCGCGCAGCAGAAGATGCCGATGAAAACCGGAGTGCCGACTGGTCTTCCGCTCTCCGACGTCACGCAATTCGAAGCTCCGGGAAGACATGAAACGACAAATTTCGTTTGTTTTACCTATTACAACGATATTGAATCGTCACCCGGAATCAGGTCCACGGACAACGAATATTTGACAAGCGAAACATTCGCCGGTTACGTTGCTAAAGCGGCCCGATTACCGCTGAAGCTAAATATTTGTGCCTAAATATGCCTTTCGGCGAATAATGTCACGTTGTTAGCCGCGGGTTACCTACAAAACGAATGACAAGCGTAGCCTTAACATAATAGTAGTAATGTAAGCAGAAATTCATGCCAGACTTGTTGATGACGAGGCCAGCAGCAAAGTTATTTGCTTCATCAAACTTTACCTGTCGGTCAGTATCATCGAAAATTGGGAGACTTGCTTAGCTCAATCACCACATTTCACTCATCGCCGTTCTTCAGCCAGTATTAGCTAAAGATTCGGCGCTTTAAGATCAGTGTACCGTTTCTTGTGAATGGGAACAGTATATTATCATTTTCAACTCATTATAGACTGTAATGTCAATCTCTTAAATCATCAGTCAAGCAAAGTTTATAGCCAACCGCATCTTGAGCAGTTGAAATATTTCGAATTTGGGCTCTGGCGTCGAAAGACAAATTTACAAATGACTGATTAGCTAGAAGCCGAAGCTCGATTCCGTAAAGTTATCACTTGAATATTGCAGAATGCTTGGGATGCCAATTCATGAATGATGTTTTTCAATATTAAAACCGCGATGGGAATAGATGCACAATACCACAGCGCACCATTCCCAAAAAATTACCGTGCCATTGCATACCGCAAATCTAAAACTACACCACTTCAGTTTTCGTACCCCAATTTTAAAAGATACGTGGTTTCATCGCCATTTTCATTTAACATAAAAATTATCGCCAGCAATTATGAAAAAGCCAGCAGAAATGGCGAAAATATCGCTGCATGGGCGTTGCTCATCGATGGAAAGTATCAGTAACATAGCGTATCGCCAACGCCGACGCGTCAGTAAATATTAATTCATTGCCGAATCACCGCGTTAACGGGCAATATCGTCGCCATCATTGTTACTACCTTTTGAAATTAAAGTAGGAAGATGCTCAAATGATTCTTTCGTATCAGTAATAACGAATATTTTTTTTTCATCGTTCGATCATGTACACCGCTGCCCGCAGATCTTAAAGATCTGCGAAAATTATCTGCTACTGAAGTCAAGCAAAAAAATTCATTTGAATCTCCTTGAAATTTCAAACTATTGTGATACAGGTGGTGCTGTTTGTTATGATTTTACCAGGCTTGGCGACGGCGCCATTTTATGAGAGTGTACTCAACTTAGATTATCCATTATTCATAATGTGTCGTAATACTTATAAAACGTAACATATCGGCCGTTGAAGAAGTTTAAGAATAGCCAATTTTGAATATTTCTGAACAGCTTACATGAAACACGCTACTGACGACTTTCTTCGTCGTTTGGCCCGAACATATCGTAGTTGTCGTCAAAATAAATAGTCGCTATCGGAGTTCTATTGAAGTTGAAAGTCGTTAAATTAATGTTAGTGATATATCGAAAGTTAAAACATGATATTTTCGTAAAGTTTGCTGGCCGGAAATCTGCAGTCGGCACACTCTTAAAATGGCCAAGTCCCTCAAAGCTAATAATACAGATAATGTCGAAAGGGAAGCTGGCATTGCCCGACGATAAGTGGTAAAGTCGTCGTTCAGTATTGGCGACGGGCAGCGCCTAAGCGCACCAACCCCAGAGCCAACCAATTACGGACAAAGATTAGATTTTGTATACGTTCTTTTTTTAATGAATACAAGTAGGACAATTGCATTACGAAAGATAGATAAGAAAGACAATACTGAAGATAAGTAAGACAATATATTTCAGGCCATGAATATAATTATTTTCGCAACAGACACGTAAGCATTTGCCTTTTGTGCCGTTGTACGCAACAGTTTTCAAATTTCTTGGTACAGTGATTGTTATAAGCATTGGAAAAGACGTTTCGTTGCCAGAAAATGACTTATTCTCAAGGGGATGCTGGCAATCAAGAGAAAATCAATGAAAATAGTCGATTGCTCTGGAAAGTGGAAATCCGACTTGTCACTGAAAATGTTATCGTCATTTTATGATGAAGTTATTTTGCCACGCTCACTGTCTCGCATGTGTGTTGCAAAACACCTAATTTCAATAAAGCAAGGTAAATAAGTTGACAATAGTGTTGCTTGGTTTTGTTGTTTGAGCTTAGTTGTTAAGCTTTATTATCATGTTGACACTCAAGTCATTTTTTGAATTACCGTTACTAATAAATATTTCGTTATATGATAATAGCAGGATCATTTATTAATGATTGATTCAAAAATTTGAAAGTGAATTTTTCGTATTTTTTTAAAAAATTACTGACTTCCTATAATGAAGATGCTAATTATCAATTATATATTAAATATGAATAAAAGATCAGAATAAATAAAGAGTCGAAAATCAGTTGATATGACATATTTGTTGTTTTAAAACTTTAAAGCAAACTGGCGAAAAGCAGCCAAAGTTTAAAAACAACAAAAATTGTACAAAAAACAACCTATATCAAGCCAGTTTTTTTTCAGAGCAAATAACCCGACATTTAAGTGAGCCCCAACTTAATAATTTTATTCATATTTATTATTACTTACCATTAAATTAGCATCTTCATTTATAGTATAATTGTAGCTCTTTTTAAAAAATGCGAAAATTCTCACTTTTTCAATTTTTTTAGTCAAATATTTAATAAAATGATCTGCAGCACTATTTATCAAATATCCATAAATAGAGAAAAAAAATTTTAAATATTTTATTGAAATTTTTATTACAGTGAGAAAATCCAAAAAAATGAGAAGGAAAGCAGTGTTGATGATGATGATGACGATATTTCATGAATAATAAAGAAGGAAAGCAGTAAAACAGTAAAACGAAACAAAGATTAAACGGCTACTGTTTGAAATAACCATATTTTGCTTTTGCTTTTTATTGAAAAAATTAGGTGGTTTTTACCCTACACATGAAATATGGATTTAAATATTGAAAGGGCGTGGCACGATGAAATGTTGTGACAAAATAACCTTCCATCTCGTTGCAAAATATTTGTCTGATTGTTTTGAAACTAGATTATTAAGTCAAAGGTTCAAGGATCATTTTCCAAAATTTGAAATCGATATTTCATTGATTTTCCGAATTTTAGGTGCCAAGTCCCTTAAATAATTAAAATCATTTTAACATAGAGATAAAAATTTTAATTTTCTTCAAATGCCAAAATAACATTCGTAGCAAGAAAAGGCTAAGAAAATGTTACAAGCGGCTCCTAAAGCGTACAATGCATGCTTACATTAATCTGTTCTGAGATGATATTATAGTTAAGCACAACATATTGTCTTACATTATATGCTGAGCATTTACTGTTTAACGTATGAGACATTGCTCTTCACATGTGCCATAATTATATTGTCTTCATTGTACATAAATTATATTGTCTTTCTTATCTATCTTATTGTCATGAAATTATATTGTCCTACTTAAGTTCATTGAAAAAAAGACACGTAATACCTAAAATCTGTGCTGAAATCTAGAATTTGGTACACACTCTTAAAACGCAGCCAAATCGCCAAAGCAAGACGTTGACCGCTGCATTTCATTGGCGCCAAGTTGCCAAAGCTAAATGCAGGCAATACTTGCATTAGCTTTGGCGACTTGGCGCCATTTTAAGAGTGTGTACCAAATTCTAGATTTCAACCAAAATCTGCAGTGTTGTCCATAGGCTTTGCGAAAATATTGGTACAACTTTGATATACGGCATCACTGGCGATAATTTTGATTTGGCGACTTTTTTCAACAGCTTCAATATAGAACTACATTGGTGATATTTTGTTTTGACGACTTAATGATACGATGTTCGGTTAGGCGACAAAAAGCCTTCAATACAAGATTGTCGCCAGTGATACCGTATATCAAAGCTGTTCCAAAATATTCAAAATTGGCCCATTGCCCAAACTACTACTTCAGCACCCGTTATGTTTTTGGTTTTGTGTTAGAGGTATTGCGATTTTATTATAGATAGTGGATGAAATCTAGAAGTTGGTACACTCTCTTAAAATGGCGCCAAGTCGCCAAAGATAATGCAAATCGTCGCTTAATAAGCAACACCACCTATCTAAATTTTTTGAAATTTCAAAGAGGAAGATTCAAATGAATTTTTCGCAACCAATAATGAATATTTCTGCATTTTTTAAAGATCTACTACGAACATGAGGCCACATGTTCCAAACAAACGTGGAAAAAAATAGAAATATTCATTATTGGTTGCGAAAAATTCATTTGAATTTTCCTCTTTGAAATTTCAAAAAATTGAGGTAGGTGGTGTTGCTTGTTAATAAGCGACGAAATATTACTTGCATTAGCCTTGGTGACTCGGGGCCAATGAAGTTCAGTGGTCAAGGTCTTGCTTTGGCGATCTGGCGGCGTTTTAAGAGTCTGTATCAACGTCTAGATTTCAACCTAGATATTACACTATATTTTGTCACATTTCCATGATATGACAACACTTACATATATGATAATATTTTCTCGACTTGCCTCTCTTCTTACTTTGGCTTTTTCATAGAACCTTGGCAATGTTTTTTGTCATTAAATGAAAAATGCGTGAAATGATTACGTCGCATCTGCTTTCAAAATTACATTTTTTTGAAAGAAAAAAGCTAAAATTAGTCAAACTAGGTTTAGACAAACTAGTACTATTATAATAGTACTTTTTTAGAGTAATTTTTGAGAATAGTTGCACTAATAATTATTAGTGCATCGATTCCCAAAAATTATCACTTGCTTTTTAACATTGAAAAAATAAACAGCATTCATAGATTGGCATCCAAAACATTTCACCTTAAGTATTCAAAATGACCTTTTACAGGAATCGAAACTCAACTTACAAATGTTGAGTTTCGATTTCTTAAATTTGATCTTTCGACGCCTACTTTAAATTCAAAAAATAATATACTTAACGATGCAGTTTGATTTCCGTATAACTTTTTGCTGATTTGTGCAGTTTTTAAGAGATTATTTTTAATTACAGTCGCAATAATTTGGCTACAAAGAGGCGTGTGTATTTTTGTTTCCATTCTAGAAATTGGTACACACTGGTCTTAAAACGACTCCAAGTCGCCAAAGCTAATACAAACAATGAGGAACAACGGTCAAGGTTAAAGGTTAATTGATTAAAGCTCATAGAAGCCCTCTCAAATTTTCGATGTCTACTTTATTGACAATTACAGTAAAAGTTTGATTAACCGTCACTTTCTGCTGTCTGTCACCATCTAACTTAAGTCTAATATAGATTTCTGCACCTTACTACTATTATATTGAAGGCTGTATTGATTGTTTTGTAAAGTTAAATACAATATGTATGTATTATTCACTTTAAAAGGATATTATATTCATTTTCATCACAAGCCAGCAGTGAGATCACGTTACTGTACCTATGTAATAAGATATTTCTTTTATCCGTCACAAACCTGGTCTGGATGGTGACGGTTAATCGAAATTTCACTGTACAATGCTATCGTATAAGAAGAAGTAAAACCGGCAAATTTGTCCCGTTCCATGTCTTCCCAGGCCTCAGATGCGTGACGTCTAAGGAGAAGCGGAAGATGAAGATCAACACGGAGCTCATCCAGCGGTGCTCGTCCAAGCATCTTCTGCCGGTGCAGGGAGGCGGGGACATCATGGATCGCATCACGCACCTCTACCTGCAAGAGCAGTACATCAGAAAGATTGTGAGCATATTCTCTACATTTTTTCACACAATTAATTATTTAGAGATGGTGTTAATCGATTAATAGCGTTAGGACATCATGAATCGCATCACGCACCAGTAGGGACAGTACATCAGAAAGATAGTGAGCAAATTCTCTACTTTATTTATCAAAGAGTGAAAACTTTATTATGACGTCGAACATATTAATAGCATTTAGGGTTCTGGTGATGCATTGAATTGCCAGTAAACTATTGCGATGGTGAAATCAAACGGATAAATAAGACATTTTTTAATGATTTTTTTCTCATGAAACCACTGAGTGTAAATTAAATCTGATTATTTACCAATTTTATTCAGATCTCTGTGGTTTTAGCTTCATCGGTTGGATGCCAAAAAGCACCTGGATTAATCAAAATTATTCTTAAGATTTATAAACATTTTCTAACAAATGCAGTCTACCCTTACAAAGCTACTCTGGAAAGTGAATGTCTATTGCCCTTGATTATTTATGAACAAGTACTTACACTTATAAACATAAATAAATAAACTTCCAAAAAAGTTCAAAAAAAAAATATTACGAGAGTATCATAATTGAAAAAGTAAGGTAACAAGCCCTGGGAGAAAACCTTTATTCACGAATTCCAAGATATACACAACCTAGTAAGGCAGTGGTACATATTACTTCTCCACGTAGTCATCATGACTTTCGGAGAATTCGTTCCATCGGTACATCAACATATAGAAACCAGCGTAAAAGAAATCAACGTCAAGGTTTGGAGCCACGCCAAGACAGCTTGCTGAACTTCTGTTCTGAAATGTCTATCTTCCAGATACTTCTTCAACTGTCCGAAGAGATAAAAATCGCTTGGTGCGAGGTCCAGGATATAGGGAGTGTGCTCCAATGACTCTGCAATGGACGTTCTTGACAGCACCGATGTTTATTCGTCTCGCAAATCTGGCGCTTTTTATCAAATTCCGTGAAACCAAAACCTAAATTGTCTTCGTGGCATTACATTCAGTCCATTCGCTTCCACCAGTTACCGACAAATCTAAGCCAGGGACGTTTTCTTTAGACACAAAAACCTTATCACAGTTCTTACTTCAATTTCTGGCCATGTTTTCTTCAATGCCCCCATCTTTTGAGATTCCGGTGCGCTACCCCACAACTATCTCTATGCACCGGCCGCGTTCGAGTTCTGTGATCGTCTCTGGATAGAGAATTTAATTCGCTTGGAGAATCTGTGCACCCCTCATAGTGTTCCGTTTAATGCGGTGACAAATTCAGAAGTCTGTTACTAGACATCAGAAGAAACAAAAATTGAAATGGAATGTCGTTGCAAATCCCGTATAGACGGAGGAAATAATTATGCAGGTTCTGATTGCAGAGGAGATAGAAGATGGATGTGAGTTAATCGCTGAATTCGTTCCTAGACTCGCACAGCATGACTGATGTAAGCAGCTGAAGAGTCGGTCCCGTTGTTTGAATTTCACGTTTGCCGGATCTTAAACCGGTGGATTCTTTGGTCTAATTAAATCTTTCTTTAATAAGGTGTCTGTGGACGCAGCTGAAGATCTTGTGGCATCATCGCGGCATCTGGTAATATCATGAGTTGTGATTTCATGCTGATCTCTTTGTGATGTCACCCATCGACCGATAGCGACGAGCCTGTTACAGTATTTAAGGACTGATTGCTACTGTTTATTCTCTGCTCTTCCTTGTTTGTATAATTTGATAGCTAGCTGTATAATGATTTTTATGACTTAGTACTTTAATTTAATTGTTGTTTCATTAAATTTGTTATTTCGTTAACGAGTAGTCTTGCTTTGATTTCGTCACCAGTTACGCACAATGGAATACCTCTGATTTATGTGAATACAGGTATGATAGATCGAGAAGCCTAGTAGGGTAGAATCGTACAGGTTAACTTGTAGCACTTGAGTGTCAATAGTTCTATGTACTGACTACCTCAGCAACTATATAAATCTCGCCTCTATCAATTCTGTGAAGTTAACTTGACCTAGACGTAGGTTTAGAAGTTACAATCTCATAACCGAGATCTTTTCAGCGTTGTGCTGTGAACCACAAGTTGTGCAGTGAACATGTTATCAAATAAATACTTTTATACGGCTTGCCTTCTCTGCTTAACATCAGAATACATTTTCGCGATTTTTACCTACTTAGCGTGGTTTGCATATTCCTTTTCAATATTTGTTCCTCGTGATATCTACTAGCATAATTTTGAGTTTCTCGCCATAATAACAGATCTCTCTGTAATAGTTAGTGTTCAGAAATACATCTTCAGTTCTTTATCATTTATCTCCTTTCGAGATGATTTTGTTTCATGCAATTACTCAATGCTTACTCAAATGTGTCTGTCCTTTTAAGGAAAATCTTCATACCTGCCGAAATCTTAGAGCTTTGTACCTTTATGACAACAAGATTGAGAAGATTGAGAATCTGGAAGAATTAAATCGCCTCAACTGCCTCTATCTTCACAAGAACTTCATCGGACGGATGGAGAATTTGGATTCTCTCTGCCAGCTCACTGTTCTGTAAGTATGCTTCACTTGCTATTTATACTAGATAATTAATAGTGAGCCATTTTCATATATTTTATATATGGTTTCTCAAATTGCCGCACCAATTTCTTTAAGAACATTTCAAGCAAAAAATATTTATTATTATTTTTATTGATTTCATTATTATTATTTTTTTGCTTTGTCTTGTTCCGTTTTCAATTTATAAGGACTACTAGTGGCGATAACTGCTTTCTGAGATGTTCCTGTAGTTCAAGACAATAATCTCACCGATTTAAACAGTCAAATTTAAGCAACTGCTTGTGGTTCGAATCTAGGCAACTTCTGAACAAGAACAAAAAAAATCCCCTAATCTTATTTTTAAACTATATTAATAAAATTTTTATAGTAAATTGTAGCCAAACAATTTTCCTATCTGAGGATTTAATAACAAATTTCCCTGCTTTTAACAGGTGTTGGGGCATTTTGTCTTTAATTCAAATAATTATTGGATGATACCTAAATTTAAAAACTCTAATTGAATAGCTAACTAAGTAGAGTTTTCTCTTGAAAATGAATTCATGCACAATATTTCAATCGCTTCAACGTAATTTGCCTATTTTACGGCCCAAATATTTAATAGAATTGAAGTTACGATACCCATCCAATCTAAGCGTCGGTCCACATTCGGCGACTCTGCCCTATTTTGAATGTCGCGTTATATATATTTAGCCCGATTTATTTGTTTTCTTGGCAAGGTGTTATTTGTAAAATACAACGGCTTACTAAACACAAACCATTCAAAGATGGTGTTCACCATCCGTATTCTTCTTTAATCCATCATCAATTGTTCATGTATTTTTTTACAGCAGTTTGATTAGGAGATTTGTTCTGGAGGCCCCAAAAACATAACTATGCTATTTCTCATTACGTTATATTAGTGTAATGGCAATAATACATGCATCTTCTTGGCTATTATCTCTTGCTTGGTATCTGTCGTGATCAGAAGCATCTTAAAAAATTTTAGCGCCCAGTGCCCCTCAACATAACCTTAACTAGGAATGTGAAAGCCTATAATTCAATGAAAATACCAAGAAAATACCTATATAATAGAAGGAAAAAAAATGTCACCTGTTCTCTCGAGACTTTCCGAAACAGGATTTTGTGAGTGAGCTTCCGTAATGTTGGTAACATCTTTTACACCCACAATTTAGGATTTTCTCACTGATTGTCTTTATATGAATATTTGTTGAAATGATATGCATGTGTATGTATCATTACAAAAACCAATGGCTCTCTCTAGTAACAAATCCTAATCATACTTTTACTTTCAACATATTGAAAACCATAATTAAATAAACTTTTTGGTTAAAAAAAATCAGCATAATAGGTTTTTTAAGCGCCTTTGGATTAATGAAGCCCCTGGACTACAGCCCATTTGGCCCATTGGAAAGAAGGTCCTGGTTGTGAGAACAGTTCTTGGTCCTCATATATTAGGCTCCAAACAATTATCATTTTTTAACATAAAAATTATCGAAAAGGACTTAACAAATACTTAAAAGACTAGGAATTAATTATGTATGTAACGGACAAAAAGGTTTTGTATGCAAGAGTCAGAAGTTTTTGCCAGAAACACATTCACAAAAATTTCACTTCCGAATTTCCTTCCCATCTATTTGCGTGGAAATTTTGTTAATGCACTTAGTATCCTTTGGTGTGCCTTCTACAGTTTTTGTTTTTCCTGCGGCACAAACACATAACAGTAAGACTGTCATTCACGACCGCTTCACGCCAAAACCGATCTCCTATGTGAAAAACCGGTCAAAATTGGCGTGGTGTAGAACGGAAAGTTGGATATCAAACCAATCCCATTATCCATAACTCCATTTGGGCTGACGGGGCATAAATGCAGCAGAAGTAGGTACGAGGGGCTGCTCAGGTCACGTGGCTCTCTGAGGAAGTCAGAGAAGACGAGGATAGGGGATCGGAATGACTGGTAATTGATGGATTTGTATGGATTGGAGCGGTGACCTGCCTATATGGATGACTTAAAAATGGAATGGTGTGGAATGCCAATACACCATTTTCACAGAGCGGTGTGGTCGTGAATGACTGACTTACCACTATACAAACCTTACCCAAAATGTCGTTTCCTTAGTGTTAGTTTTTTGAGGTGCTATCTATCTGCGTAAGTGATCGTTTCTAGATTTGTTCTCCTAACATTTCTTTAACCGATCATCCATTGTGTCTGTTAAAGTCTTCGCAACTTCAAATCGTTTTGGGAATTCAATTACTTTGCAAACCACCGAATCAAAGGAATATTTTGCAGAATACTTTATATGAGGGTGTTTCAAAAAGTAGGTAATAAGATCTTTAACAGGTGCACAAATCCCCCGCGCGAATTAAATTCCTTGTCTTCACAACTGACCGTTCACAATGTTCGAACGCCACCAGTAGACGAAGCTAGCTACGCGGTAGCACTCCGAAGTTTCAGTTGGAAGATGGAAACTTTGGCGGAAACGTGATCGGCGATTGCAGTAAGAAGGGCAATAAGGTAACAAGGATTTTGCGTCTGAAGAAAACGTCTCCAGCTAAAATTCTTCGGCAACTGGTTCAAATATATGGAGCATTCGACCTCATGCAGTCTCAATTACGCGTAATTTGCAACAGCATTTCCGTTTGTAGTTATTGGAACACCTTCCCTACAACCCAGGCTTCGCACCAAGTGATTTTCATCTCTTCGGTCCACTGAAGAAGCACTTGGAAGAGATTGGATTTAAGAACTGATACCGAAGTGCAGCTAGTGGTCTTGACGTGTCTCCACGACCTTGACGCTGATTTCTTTTACGCTGGTTTCGATACGTTGGTGTACCGATGGAACAAATGCTTTCACAACCATGGTGAATATTTGGAGAATTAATATGTGCCAGTGCCTTACTACGTTGTGTATCTCTTTAAATTCGTGATGTTAAGTTTAGTTGTATTAACGTCCCGTTTTTGAAGCAACACGAGGGCTATTTTGGGACGGACCTCGTCCTTTTGAGCCTCGGTCAGATGACGAAGACGACACCTGAGCTGGCACTCCCTCTGAAAACTTCCGCATCACACCAACGGGAGGACGTTTGGCCGCTAGGTGTGATTTAGCGTGCAACAGGCCCCAGATACGATGGGTCGTCAGTGGAATCGGGTTTCGAACCTGAAAACGTCCGTCCCCGAAGCCAAGACCATTAGGCCACCGCGGCCTCCTTTGAATTCGTGAATAAAAATTTTCTCCCAGAGGGCTTGTTACCTTACTTTTTGAACAGCCTTCTTTTTTGTGTTTCAAAACTAAATTGAGAGATTGCGAATGCATTTTGGTTAATTTTCTATGAAACATTTAACCCTCATTTGCTACAAAAATGAAGGAACAATATCAAGTTATTTTATTGCAGGAATCTCAGTCACAACTGCATATCGAAGGTGGAAGGTTTGGACTCGTTGTGCGAGCTTCGTGAACTTTATCTGCAGTATCAAAACTTGCCCGAAGATCAAAGTTTAGAATTCGACACAACTACAGTCACGTGGTTGTCAGTAAGTATGGAATACTAAATTGGTTGAAATCTAGAGTTCTTAAATACCGATATGCCGAGCCTTGGCATGTTGCATTATCGTCAACACAACTCCAAGTGCTAAGACAACCGTTAATTTAATCGGGCCAAAGAGTCGAAATTCGGGACTGTCTCGGCGCATGCGAGATTTCTGGTAACTTTAGATTAAACTTTTAGTTTTAAATAAGTTAAAATACTGATAAAAAACAAAGAATAACTAACAAACTGAAAAAACTCAATAAACAAAGTTAAAACAACAAATTTAATCTAAACAAAATGAAAAGAAACCAGCAGAGGACTTTCTCAAGGTTCATCCTCTACTGCTTGTGTATTTAAAATACCGATATTTGTGAAGAAATTGTAAAAAAGTGGTAAGAAATATTTGCGAGAGCTTATTTCTCATGGATCATGGATACGATGTTATCGACAACTTATGAATTTTTTAGCATTAAATATATATGCATGCTTTGAGTTAGATTTTGTTTGAGTTTTCTGTCTCAACAATCACTTTCGGCTATCCTACGCCAACTCAATGCAGATAAAATTATGTCTAAAAATTTATCTGTAATCTATAAAAATATAAAAAATCGAAATGTAAAAGCTTTGAGAGGGTAATGCTTTCCAAACAGACAAACCATCCATGTGAGCATGAATCGAGTCCATTGATTTAACTTCAAGTAACAAGATTGGTGGAAGTATATTTTAATAACAGTAATAACAAGGCTTTAAATGTAAAATTATATTACTATTAAATACAGGGTTATTTAAAATGATTGCACTCATTACAAATGGCTACAATTTCAATGTAAACAGAGATAGCAAAAAAATTATTTGAACACAATACAGAAGGAAACTTAAAAGTTTTGCTTGTGTTCGTTATTTATTGCTCATTCTAACATCCCTTTGACACACGGCCAACATCTGTTTGGTAGCCGATTACACTTTAACACATACCATCTAGATCTCATTTGGCTTCTATCCGGTTTGGTATAGAAGTAGGCGGACTTTTATTGAGCTTCAAAAAATAAAAATATATATATAGCATACAGAAGAATGGCAAACGAAAAAATTACAAAGCCGATGTTTACACAAAGAAATGACAACAAAATAAAGGAATATAAACAATATCTTGATTATCACGGTGTGAATGAAAGAGATGATGATGAATGAAAATGATGACGAATAACGTGAAAAAGCTTACATCAATACACAAGGTTCTGTAACGTAGCAAAGATGGGGAGCCATTGCGTCGAATGCAAGGATTAGGGAGATTGCTATTAAAAAATTAGAGGAAAGGAAGGATTTAGCATGTTTATCAAGGTAATTTAGAATTATTGTTCAAAGGCAGTTGAGTAATTATTACAGTCGTATTATGTTTTCATTGTCTAATATGAATTTAATCACGTTTATTACTCTTTTCCTTGAAATCGGATTCTGAAGAACGCTTTGCTACCACAGACTTTCCAGTGAAGTAGAAGGTTTCCTAACACGTCAAGAGAGAGAGTCAATGTCCATTACACTACTAAGTAAATCATTCTCTGTGCGTATCATCAATTCATTCATTGTTGCGGACAAAAGTGGCGTTAGATCAGAATCTACGACACTTCCCGATGAAACGAAGAAGCAATTTCAGAAGATTTAGATTGGCACGTGCAGAACATGCACGTGGCAATCGTGCGCGTATCAGTGGCTGCTATCATGCTTCATAGTGTCTGGCGTGAATGTACTACTTCATGGATGTTTCCCGTTTAGAGAAGCCACATAAGGCAATTATTACGTATGCAAACAAAACTTTAAGCTTCCTTTAAAATCTTCCTATCGCTGTTTATGAGGAACTTACAGCCATTTGTAATTACTGCAATCGTTTTAAATGACCCTGTATACTGAAAGCATACGCTATGCCTTGCAAATTACCTTGAATTTTATGAAGTAAATTCTAAAGCGGACCATTTAATTTACTTCAGGAATGCCTTAAGGTGCTCAACGTGTCCGGCAACAAACTGACCAGCCTAGATCCCCTCCGCCCTCTGGAGTACCTAGAACATTTCACGGCCGAAGACAACGACGTGTGCGACCTTCAGGATGTGGTGGACGTCTTCGGCAACTGGAAGACCGTCAGAGTCATCAAACTGACCGGAAATCCCGTGTGCCACTTCCGGAAATATAGAGATAACGTGGTCGTCAGTTGCCTGGAGCTAGGTAAGTTTTGTTTCTAAAAAATTGCTTTGTCTTTTGATTTTAGTTGCCAATGACAGTTCGATGATTTATGAAAAAAATAATTTTTCTTTAATTTTATGCAAATCTTGACTACAATATGAGTCTTGATTATAATATAGGGGTTTTGTAATTAAAGTTAGCCTATTCAGAAGGCTCTAGAGCATATCTATGGCTCCAAAAAAAATTTCGCTAGAAGTAGTACGAGTGATGCACTCTGTGAAACTCCACCCACCCACGCACCCCTTCCCAAAAAAAAGAAGAGAAAAGAAAAATGAAAAAAGATACAATTTCGCCAATAACTAAGGCGACTTACAATTTTTTTAATAATGAGACAAAATTAAATAGTTCATTTAAGGGTGGGTTTTTTCATTCAAAACCTCCAAAAGGTTCATTCAAAAACTTGCAAATAAATTTTATCCACAACTCCTCCCCTCCATCCAAAATTCACCAATCCCCGAATCTAGGGATGGCAGTTTTCGATTATTCAGGTTTTTTTCACCTCCAGTTTAACCTGGCGGTTATAACCGCTCAAAATAACCGGCTTTTGAAATAACTGGTTTTCGTTTCTTTAAATAAAAAATCGAACACTGTTTGTAGACAAATTTTTTTTATTAATAATGTTTTCTACAGGAAATCAATGCATTGACAAATATTTATCTGTTCATAAAGACTATTGCAGTAATTCGCCAACCAACATACGCCTTGAGGAAGCGATTATCGTTGATTGGCCTAAGATGGTGAAATTCAATTCTTCATAACTTGGTAAATTTTAGTCTAATCAAACCGAAAATCGAGCCTATCTTCCGATCTAGTTTTTTACCCGATTATTGGATTTTAAAAAATAACCGGTTATAACCTAGACAAAAAAAAAATAACCGAAAAAACCAGTTAACCGAAATATAAAAAAACGGTTTTTAGGTTTTACCCATCCTACTAAAATCCCAAAACTACGATTTAAATGACAGTCGAATCATGAAAAAAATCGTTTCACTTTCAACCTGTAAGTCCCGATAGCATAGGTGTCAAGGTGTGTCACTTATAACCCTGTGTAGCGGGTTCATTCCTTGAATAACAAAGTTTTTCCCTGAGTGCTTTTACTCGCTATTATTACCTTTTTCTGCCTCTATAATACTCTCATCATCTTTGTATTTCTTAATAGTTTAAATTATTCATCTTTAATCCTTGAAAATTAAAAATTTTCAATAAATCTTTAAACATTTTTCTTTCTAAGACTATTCATTAATAAATTTCCTTCATTTGAGACATGCATTAACTAACAAGTATAATTTCCATTTTCATCAACCCATATCTGTCAGATTTATGGGTGGTGGGACCTGCGGCCCAATGAGCCATAACCCCTTTCAACAACAACCAGAATGCTCCAATTTGGTCGAAAATGCACGCTATGCATACAACGGAATGCAGATGCTGAGCTTGGGATAAGGTAGTTATTTGAAATATGCATGAAATATAGAAGTAAAACTTGATTACAGCATTCTGTGAACAGGAAAAGTTACCGTTATAAATCACGCATCTCAAACTTTTTCCACTCTTAATTGCGTTTCGACTCGAAAAAAATTTTGTATGACCAAAATAGCATCAAAACTATTCAAGTAGATATCTGAATGCAGCTAGCTCTCTCTCCTTAAATCCTCTATCTAGGTTATTGAATCCAAATTCTCGTCTTTGAATTTTGGTTCTTACATAATTTCGTTATTAAGTTGATTACTGTACTTTGTACGTATGTGTGATAAAATTAAAATTCTCCTGTGAAAGTGAAATTTCTGATCAAGCTGTAGCCATTGAAAAAGTTTGGATTGAAAATGGATTTTTTCATTCGAAAGTCAACCACCATTTTGTAGATTTTTCTTTTATTATTGCCAACGGTACCGTAGTTTGTTTAGTTTGCCATGCAAACTGAACCAATAAAAATCTGTTGTACAACGAACTGATAATGCGTGTTTTGGAGTTAGCTCCCAATTGCACAATTGCGTTTCGTTTGTCTCAGCAAGTTATACATTGTGACGTGTAGGGACTTAGGGTAGCGTAAATCAACAGCTAGACTAGTATCACTCTAGACTATTATATTATACAGCTAGACTATTATATACAGAATACTCATAGACGTGAGTGCAATTACAGGATGGTGTTGAGACAGCCTCTGCAGGTAGAAATGACTGTCACTCAGAGCAACGGCTCTACTTAAAATCTATCGAAAGTTCGACAAGTCCTCATGAGCATCCGCTCATCTCAAATAAAAACTCGAACAGTTCAGATACGAGAGCTATGCTCTCATGAAAAAGTTAAACAGAAGCGTACAGCTTCTTAACGATGCTCCTCTCAGCTACACAACTGGTCGCACGGGGCCCAGTTACTTTTCAAACCGACCCGAAGATCCAGAATTCGAATAACGATTTAATGATCGGAATCCGATCAAAAGATGATCGCCGATCGAAAATCAATTTCCGCTTAGGCGTTCATCTATCAGGCATGGAGTGAAAAAAAACTCTTTGTGTGCCTACTCCATTGTTGAGCTTTCCGACAGTCGAGGTGGCTACTTTGGCAAGGCCGATTGGAACAGCTGTTCTGGAATCTTCACAACATCTAATGATAAGCATGAAATGTCCAAAAGCAAAATCTGTCACTTTATGTTGTTATAAAAAATTATTATTGTGGATTGAAATCTCAGATTAAACCAGCTAAAAGCACCTTCAAATCAATCATCTGCTTGACAGGAAAACTGATACGTTGTACTGTATTCGTCATTAACATCATGAAATCAGGATTCACCAGGTGTGTTAATTTCTTTTGTTTCTGGACGAGAAGACAAACATAAACTATTACAGGGACGCGAAAAAAATATCTGTATACCAAGTATACAATGAAAAAATTAATCATTTTAAAACTCCGAGCGAAACTTTTGGGAAATAATCTCATTATGGAGAGTAGCTAGCCATCACCCGCGACAACCACGCTCTGCGTCGTTCCCCCTCTCTGAAGAACAGTCTCTAGAGTTCCTAGAATTTTGGTAGCCAGATGGTGCAAGTGTTACGGCTTCTCTAGCTTGAAGACTTTACAGTTCTTCATTTGTTACCAAGCATTTTGTTAAACACCTCCGACTCTTTATTTCTCTCAAATTACTAATATAATAGCCCAGATCTGTCTTTCAGTAACGCTCTGACGTCACCAACAATAAAACTCGCGTCATAGCACCGCGAGACGTTAAACAGCATTATTTCATTGTTAGAGAACCTAAATTTCAGAATTTTAAATTTAAAAGAGTAATTGTCATTCTAATTTCAAATTTAATAGCTCTAAAATAGTGAAATAAAATTTTCTGTCGATTGATATAAAATTTATCTCTCTATGATCGATAGTTCCCGAGAAATTTTAAATTATATTGATCATATATTTCAAATTAATTTCCGTTTTTGATAGAAAGTAGTAAATCACGTCAGTGGTATATCATGCGCGTTATATAGTTTGGACGCCACGACGCATCTGTTTATTTATTGCAATCGTGATGATATAATTTGATATTTTTTGACAACGTTAAAATTTACACAAAGACATCTGAAGTACAAGGAAAATTGTTAAACAACGAAAAATACTTCACATGTAATGTTGTTTTTACTAAGTTGTTTTTTGAATAAAGAAATATGTAAATAAAAAAATATTTCCTATCATAAAACATTTGTTTATTTTTTTCAGTCAATGTTAAACCTTTCTCTCGCATATATATCTATTTAAACACGTCAAATTTGACGGAAAATCTCTCGAACGAAGAGGCAATTTGTACCCGTCATACCATGACGGATGATTTTCTAGTAATAATAATAATAAATCATGCTGGCATATCATAATATTGGGTATATTAGTCTTATGTTACTTTTCTTCATGCACCTAATAGTAACGGTTTCACTTTTATACAGAATACAAATAAATTTATTTATTTAACACTTGGTTGTTCAATTATTCTGTATCTAGTAAGTTAACAATGAAAAACACTTTCTGAACATAATCTCACATTATTTTGCGTTCACAATTGCACATTTGGAGAATTTACAGTTAAACTGAAACAGGTCCATGTTTTGTCCATTTTGCATTAACATTGCCATATTAATGTAAGAATGCTATATTTTCTGTGTAATAATGATTAAAGTCCATAGTTCAATTCGTATCCACCAGGCAGCAAGAACAATTAAGAGTCAACTGTTATTTTATATGCAGCTGATCAACTTTGAGGTCTGTTTTCTCAAAAATGAATCCTATGGACTTCGCTCACTTTAACTCTGAACTCATTTTTGTAACTCCATAATATGTAGTTTGTCTTTATCTAAAGGAAGAAGCAGACGAAAAAAACTAAACTGAATGGGTAATAAACGGAATATTTTAAAGAAATGTTTTATGAAGTGAAGGAAAAAGTCATGTGCCTTATATAAGATAGTTCGGAAAAACTTTAAAAAATTAGTAATTAATTAAACGAATGAATATATAAAGATGCCTTACAGAAAGGATGGATATGAAACCGTATATTTTTTGTCACGAAAGGCATTAATGGCATAGTTTACGATTTAAACCAATTGTTGCAATTGTCGAAACGATGTATGACCTACAATATAACAATGAGTGGAGCAACAGCTTTTAAATGTTCATGGTATTGTATTCCATTTAGGAACATAGATATCAGATGAGGAATTACTCTTTTTTCACAGAAGTACTCTATCAGTACAAGATATTATGCGATGTCTCCACGGTGTTTTTCGATATTCTGAATCCCACACAATCTCGTGAAGATGTAGCAATATTGTAGAGCATTTTGTACTAATACAATGTACAACATTTTTATTGCATACGTTGCTTTCATACTAGCATTGTATTTATATTTATATAACGCTAAGGTACGTGGCGTAAAGAAAGCTGTTCATTTCTCTTTTACCGATATCAACAATCGTTTTGTTTTCAAAACGAAACCGGTAATCTCCTCCAGTTAGGCTCCTCCTGTTATAGCTTCATATACATAGTAGTTTGATTTTAAGGCTATAATACTTTGTAATTTTCATACAAATCTTCATTATAAAATTTTAAGGAATTCCATTTTTTCTCAAATTAATAGAATAAATAGCATATGTAATAACCATTCAAATTTAGTTAAAGCTTTAGATAATTTAAAGAATATTCTTAAAGACAACGGATTCCCAAATTCTTTCATTAACATTAATAGTTTTTAAAAGGAGTATAAAATATTTATAATTAATATATTAATGGTTTTTTCTAATTTAATCTGTTATAACTGTTTAAATATTAGTTTTTTAAAATTCTGATTAATTAGTTAGAATTTTTCTTCATAGATGGAGCTAGGTGCTAGCTTCTAATTCTTTGTTGCTTCCTGTGTATTTAGCGTCGCCTGGTTTACATCTAAAATTTCGGCAAAGAGTGTTTGGTTTAACACACTCTCTAGTATCTTTTGATTATTCTTTAAGGATTTTGCATTTTGATCTGTCAAAATGTTTCTCATATTGATATTGGACAGGATTCAGGCCACAAAGGGTTTACTTTTGATTTATAATCTTACCCTTGACAGAAAATCTTGTCTAATTTGGAATCTTTATGGTGAGTGGTCTTCGATAAAGTTCGCCATTCGATTTCTCATTCATTTCTTCCTTTTTGAACATTTTTTATTTTCTAAATTAATTTTTATGTGTTTAAATATTATCGTTTCAAACTTCTGTTGATGCAATCACTTGAGGCTGTTGCGTTTGTACGCTTAAAGATGTTTTGTCATCGTTTATGTCTAAATCTGCTGTTTATTATCTATACTTTTCTTTCTTTTTTATTTAATTTTAATTTTTGTTTAGTATATATATTATTTGTATCTGTATTATATTATAAATAGCTGCATTTGCGCCATTATATATAATACTAAGAATTTTTATTAATGTTTTATTAATTAATTTAATCAATTTTTAAATTTAGTCAATTTATAACTGTTCATATACATAGCCTGCTTCTATATTTGATCGGGTATAAAACATCTTATTCTCTCAAAATAAAAATCCTGTAAAATTAACAATATTTCTTAGAATATACGGAGGTGAGAACAGCGTGCGAATGAAACATTCGTCGAAATGAATCAGGCGAAGGCGAGTCAGAGAACGTTCAGATCAACGCCAAAATGGGCTAACTCAACGGAGCGCAAATCGTGTGAATCCACAAATTGAGGTGCAAGGATATTAGTTGTGGCAACATGACAGAGGTGTGCGAATTTTGTCATGCTCTTTATTGGAAAAGTGAAATCAACTGAAGTAAAAAATCTGTCGTGATAAACTAAAAAAAATACTATATTTTCATAATTGATAATGGTGTGTATTTTTTACCATTTGTATATATTTCTTAAATTTCAAAGAGTATCCAATAGCTTTTATGTACATGGAGAAGTTTTAAATATATATAATGATGAAATCCATACCCATGTTTTTACTGCTGTGAACACTGTATATTGTCTTACAAATATTTTTTTAATTCCGAAAAATAGACACTAGAGCAAAGATGCCCTGCGCGAGATCAGCTAGTTCTGTGGAAAATGCATCTTTTTATACTCATTCGCTTGCTAATTATTGATTTTTAAGATATATTTCAAATTAATGTCTCACATATTTTATAAAAATACTAACAGAGTAACCCTTTATAACATAACGTCACTATGAGCAAACGTAAGTTATTTTACATGCCCGTGAACTCAGGTCTTATTTATTAAGCCATTGTCTGGCTCTGAGTTTCAATATCACTCAACCCAACTCATCCTTTAGTGTCCAGATCTTGATGACATAAACTCAATTGCTAGTTGTAAATGCGTGTAGTTTGTTTGTAGATGAGGTTTCTAAACGATCTGTGTTTTGTGCGTAGAGGAGCTTGATGGTAAAGTCATTTCCCAACCATACAGAAACTTCCTGCTGAACTGGAAGCAGTGCCAGACCCTGCAGGACAGGAAGAAGGAGAGCTACACCGTCCTCAGGCCCTTCCTGGAAACACGTGAGTAATGCGGCAGATTCCTTTTTGTCTCCTTTCTACGATCTGATTCAATGTTCCCCAATACGTTACATTTTTTACCCGTCGTGTGCCGGAAGTCTCAGATCAAAGTGCAAGGTGGTTCAAATGTGACCGGGACTGGTTAGAAAAATGTTGTTACCAATCACTTACTTGCACATGTCAGTTTGCAACGAACTCACCTCCGGAGTCAACACATTCCTGAAAGATCCTGGTGCCCTTTTTTGACAAGGTCTTTGGTTGGCGGCGTATCCATTCCCGGACAGTCTGGATGACATCTTTGTCTTCTGCAAACCCCATGCCTTGCAACAGGTAGCCCTCCCTGAAGCACTTAGAACAATCAAACATACAGGTCCGTGAGAGATATTCTTCCCCATACTGTTATCGGAGTCTGGTGATTTTCAGGCGATGGGACATTTTCTCTAACGAGGAATTTTATCACAATCTGTTGTTCCACGCTCCGCGGTACCTTCCGTTCGCTCATCACTCTAGCAACTCCCAGCTAGGACTGAACAGGTTCTAACCCGAGCAGGAGGTAGGGTGGAGGTTGTGGCTCCAGTCTCTCAAGATTTCACAGCTGAGCGCGGTGTGGCTTGTTTTCAAACAAATCAGTCCCGATCATATAGGAACCAGCTTGTACAAAAAAAAAACCTAGCGGAGGAAATGGGCGAATGTTCCATTAAAGGATTTCCTAATAAATTCCAAAAAATTGGAGATCCACTTTCATTTGTAATTGGTTAAATTTGGTATTTTTTGGACAGCATATTAAGGAAGTTTAGTAAGCGAATGGAAAATCGAGTTAAACAGGAAAGCTGTTACTTTTGAAACAGAGGGAAAAACACTTTGTATTAACTAAATGTATTCAATTGTATTCACATACTCAAACAGAGGGAAAGTAATTAAGATAATTTTCGATACTGGTTGGCAGATGGTAACTTGTAGAGATAAATTTCGATTCGTCCATCAAGGTTCAATGAGGGATTTCACTCTATTATTAAATTTTAAATTACAAAATGATGGATGGGCATAATATAGTAATCCATATCTAAATTAAATGCCCATCAAAATCCAAGTTGTCATAAAATCTGGGTTTTGTTGCTACCAGTTTCAGTTTCTTTAAAAATATTTAAAACTTTATCTAATTAAAAATTATATCCTACCATCTTCTGAAGATGATCAAAGCTCAATCAGTTTGAACGATCGACCTCACGAGCAATTATTTAATTGATCAATTGTGGGAATAAAATTATTATGAAGTTTTCAGGTAGTAAAAATGAATTGAATGATTTTTTTTGAATTAAAATATTCAGACATAACTCCAAAAAAATGGGGGAGGGGTTCCCTGCCTCCGGGAGGTGTAAAATGTGGAGATTCCATCTAAAGTTCGAAGTTGGAATTTTTGACGTTTACAATACTTTTTCTACGCATACTTGGTATACGAGAAAGTAAAAGCGAAATGATTTTAACCCTTTAACCGGTTTCCCCATACGGTGTACTGGCTACCCAAAGTTGGTCCTAACTGGTTTGCCCGTACAGCATACGAGAATCGATATTTTCTCTTTCCTTTTCCGGTTTGCCCGTATTTTTAATTCTCGTAACAACGCTATCAATATTTTTCAACAGATGCCGTAGTTTGTCCATGTCACTGAAATGTTTTCCATCCTAGTCTATCGTTGAAGGGTTTTTTTAACCGCCGAAGAACAGAATTGGGAATTTATGCAGCAAAAAAATATGCCTTTTGTGTCAACGCTTCAGGTAAAAAAACTTAACAGTTAAGGTGTTAAAACCTCCACATATTTAAAGCATATTAAATTATTAGACTGAGGGTTCATTAAAATATTGGAAATAGAATATTTATCGGCATATTGCGGGTAATTAAATAGTTCATATTTATGTACGCACGCAAATAATTCATGACAAAACCGAACGAAACAAATTTAATTTCCTTCAGAGAATAAATGAAAAACGCCAAATCTTCAAATCATTCAACAATAAATATCGTAACTTAATTTTCATTTAAATTTTCTCGTCACATAAAAAATACAAGATAAATCATTTCTTTCAATTCTACGTATCTGCCAGAATCATTTGCATACTATTTGTTGCATTTTAATCTTCCAAGAACGAATCCGTATGTTCTTGGTGATATCTGTTGATAGCAAGATACGTCCTTCAGATTTCGAAAGGATGCGAATCGGAAGAATTAGATAAAAAACCACCTGGTGAAAAATCAGTGAAGTATCACCAAGGTGAAGACGCTAAACATGAAACTATAGAGTTCAGCTCTCATTATAATGAAAAAACTTTGAGAGTTCTCTCTTCGACTATTTTACATACTTGTTCACAAAATTATTCTTTATCAATCGCGCTCGAAAATGATTCAGCCTTTGAGTTTTGCAACCCAGAATTCTCGCATTGGAATAAATCGACAAATTCTATGCTCCTTAGTGATGAATATTGGCGTTTAAATGGAATAACAACGACGTTTCAGCTTTGTGACGACTCAGGTTCCGTTAGCGAAAAACTACCGCATTGGATTTCAAAATTAAACTGGAGCGATGCATTTGACACACATGAATGCGTTCACTTGACCATGAATTGATTTCATTTCGGTCAAATCTACATATTCCCAACAAGAATGTTTCTTATAAAAATGATATAGAGAAAATTGGACCCTTGCACGTCTTATACCCTAAGGGGTAGGCTGGTCACTGTGAGGTACGTCATAGAGAAAATTGGATATGAGGGTTTAAGTAGACTTTAAAAAAAATCGTTGTTTTCGAAGGAAACGGAGGGCAAGTTAAGAAGATTGATGACAATACTTGTTACAAAACGGATTATTCATTACATCACGCCACAAGCTGTACTTTGACATTGACGTGTATTTTGCTAATCTTTATCCAGGTGATTTTACATAAGTTCCATAAATATAATCACAAATATATGATCGAGATAATAATAGACTATCTAACTTTCTGCAAGAAAACCTGCCGCTGTACTTGATGCGGATTAATACCATCATTTATATTTTGATGGTTTCATTTTCTACTTTCAGAGTTACAGCGTAATACATAATTACGAAGTTCCCTTTTTCAGCTTTTAATTATTATTTCTTCCGGTTCTCACAATACTCTTCCTCTATCCTTTCTGTATTTTCAAACATTTTTATTTAACTTGGCTTGGCTATATCATGCTGGTAAAGATGAAATTTTGCAATCAGGTTTTCTTTCACTTCCTGTTGTGCTGGAGTTTAGAAACTTAATAGATTAATTTAATTAAATACTTTTCCATACACACGACCATACCTGGTAGTGAATTTGAGAATACTGAATTTATTCATTGCATAATAGTTATACTAATGATTTATAAATTAAAGATTAAAAAGTATAAAATAATTTAAATAAAAAATGTAATTTTAAGTATACTAAGTAGGCTTTTAAAAATTGCTTTTATTGAATTTTTTGCGGATATTTCTTTTCTTATTTTCTTCATGCATCAATTTCTTGCAGTTCGGTTAACTTTTTAATGTTGCATGGAGTTACTTCGAAATTTCAGTATTTAAACGGTTACTCTTATTTTAGTACAATTTATCATTTTATGTCTCTGTGCATTACACATCTGGCATATATTATTGCTTGTTTGTTGTAATTCTTATATGCTATTATTAATTTCTTATATGCTATTATTAATTTTATATATTAATCTTCTCTTAGTTTTTCCAAATTCATCATTTTAGACCTTATTAGTTGTTTCTTTACATTACGTTTTGTTTGCAATAGTCTTCAAATTAGTTGTTTTACTTTGTACTGCGACTTCATACTAGATACTTCTGACTCTCTATAGTTGTTAGGTAGGCTACCTTTTGCGATGCTTCTTCTAATGCATCTTTATAGAATATACCTGTTTTGTTATTAAAATGGGGTTGTTACTGGTGTAATGTAAGTATATCAAACCCGCCTCAAACCTCTATGTAGCCCAGAAAATGTGGAACTGAATAAAAGTTAATGAACATTTCATAGTTAAAGCTTGAAAATTTCTAATTGCACGTAATTATTGATAACAAACACAATTTTCAACATTGTCCGATTATAAGTTGTGTTGAATCTCTGTAGAGGTCTCCGGACTGACTTGGAAACAAGGAAATTGTAAATGTATGGAAGCTCTTGTTTATTTTTTATTTTCGTGATAAGCGTAGATACGTTTTGGTATTCTTTTTGATATGCCAAAAGAGGTAATCGATATCTGATGCGATGTGAAATTTAAAGATAATTTTTTTTTGAAATCTCAGTGCCTTGGATCAGGTTTGAAGGTAAATGTAATAACTGTGTACCCCAGCCTTGAAAAAATTAAAGTTTTTCTTTCACACTAGTTTATTAGTACTACTATATACGATTAAATAGGAGCTATATACACATGCACAATTACGATTCACGTTCAAGATTACTCATAATTACACACTCGGAGTTCACCTCGAGAACTCCTACAAAAACGTGCAGTGCATACTCTGTGCAAAGACCCAACTTCCTTAATGGCGTCTACCACCTCGCTCCCGCGCAACTATTCCTTCCACGCTTCACTTCACATATTTCGGCTGAGAGACGGAACAGTAGAGGTTAGTGCATGACAGTAATCACTGCGAAAAACCACTCTCCCTAATTGCGCAAAAAGGGAAGGATGACAGTAGAGAAGGGGCATCGGTGTCAGAAAGTGAACTGTAATTTTACCGTTTATTAGGTTTTTTTGTTTCATTTTGTAGTTTTTGAAACAAATCTATATTTTAATACAATTTGTGTGGCCCGTTTAAAGTTAGACCTTGCTACTTAGATATTGGTAGTCTTGTTATGCTCAATGTATTAAGAGTACGCGGCTGACATGCTCAATAGATCATTGCTTTTAATCGGTACAGTCTTAATTGTGTGGTTGTCGATTTGAATACAAAATTCTCAATTAAAATCACTAAGAAAGGTTCCTTGATGTTTATAAGGCATCATATTGCTTAATGTTGTTGTCTCTGGTATCCAGGGTTGTTATAAAGTTAGTCTATTCTGAAGGATGTTGAGCAGATTCTATGGCTCCAAGCGAAACAAAATTTCACCAGAATGTAGTGCAAGTGATGCGCTCTGTGAAAACGAGAAAGATGAATGTGGGGTGGTACACTGTCTTGCGCAAAAACGATATTTTGATCGGAAAAAAGATTTTGAGTTCAGAACTGAATTTCGCCAGAGTTTTTAGTTAAGGGGAGTTGGAACCCTTAGTCCTTTAACCCTAACCCTGTTACTTCTATGAACCTTTTCTCAAAATCTGCTATAAATTCATGTTTGACATTTTTTATACAAGTAAAGCACATCTTTCTCATGATACTGATATGATTTCAAAAAAAATTCAAAAGCTTATTTTTTACAAATTTTTTGTATCACAACAAAAGATGTGAAATTGGCAATTTCGATGTACCTTTTCTCTAAATGTGTTATAGATACACTTTTTAAATTTTTTACAGAAGCAAAGTTCCCCTTTCTCATTATACTGAAATGAGATTTTGGTTAATTTTTAATTTTTATAAATTTACAAAATATTTAATTATTCGTAATGAAATTTTATCCTATTTTGACACAAAAAAATTGTAAAAAATAAAGTTTTGAGTTTTTTTTAAAAAACGCTCATTCCATTATAATTAGAAAGATGTACTTTACTTATATAAAAAAAAATGTCAAACATGAATCTATAGCAGATTTTGATAAAAGGTGCATCGAAGTAACAGGGTTAGGGTTAACGGACTTAGGGTTCCAACTCCCCTTAAACTAAAAGAAACTCAAAAAAACCTATTAAATTTTGCTTCAAAAAAATCTGCAAAAATCACCTTAGATATTGTTGCAGCGCCATCTATTGATGAAAATTTTCACTTTTTCTTTTTACATTTCCTTTCCACGCTTTGACTTCGGTTTTCACAGAGCGCATCACTTGAATTACATACTAGTGACATTTTGTTTCGTTTGGTGGCCTAGAAGCAGCTCTAGAGCTTCTGAATAGAAGATCTTCAATTATAACAACGCTGTACTGTAGCGTTTAATGATGCCTTTATTGATATTTCTTTCAGAGATCAAAAACAAGCAGCTGACGCCGCCAAGAGCGGTTCGGTCGGCGTCAGTGGCTCCGAAGACCGACAGGTCGGGCAGCAGCGCGTCCAGTTCCCAATCGGAGACGTCCTACGGGTCCAAGAACAGGTCCAAGTCCGCACAGAGGATGGGCCCCAAGACCAAGTCCCTGCAGGAAGTCCCGCTCAAACTCATGAAGAAGATCACCAAGAACAGATGACGAAGGGATGCTTCGTATACTGAGCAAAGTACAATTATTCTGAGATAAATGTTTTTTAAATTATTTTGTTAATGTATTTGAAAATAAAAAATTGTTTGACAATATGGATGTGTTTTTACGTTTTATTCTATTTTATTTAAGTGGTTTGAAGCATTTCTGGCTTGGACACAGTAGGATGGCAATAGAAAAGACGAAAATTTGCTTTTTTTAAAAAGACTACACATCTTCGGCTACCAGATTTTTTGCCAGAAATACTGATTTTGTTTAATTTCAATTAAAACTCAATTGATTTTTGTTTAATTTAAATTACACGGAACATTTTACGTTCAAAAGCATGTTAGCTGAATCAAAGCATGTCGATAATCAGAATTAAAGTTTACCAAACATAATTTTTGGGTTTACTAAATGCATTTTCTAATACACCTGCTATTTTAGGCGGCTATGTTTACATATTTAACAGAAAAATTGATGAAATGAAAAAAGACATTAAAATCCATAGTGTATTCTCTTAGCTTTCAGCAATGGAAGA
Source organism: Araneus ventricosus (assembly GCA_013235015.1). Lineage (NCBI taxonomy): Eukaryota > Metazoa > Arthropoda > Arachnida > Araneae > Araneidae > Araneus > Araneus ventricosus. Next base: position 316,585 of record BGPR01000960.1, read on the forward strand.
GAAACACGCAATTAAATATTTGTATAAACAATGAAAACGGGTTGACCTTCATTGCAGCAATGAAAAATATTGTAAATTATGCATAAAAATCTTTTTAGAAATTTGTTAAAATTAGGGAAAAAATTGGGCGAGAACTAAATTGATGACTTCAAAAAGATATATATTTTTAATTTTCAGTTGGTGCAAAAATCATTTTTTACGTGGTAATATGTAAGGAAGTTATCAATAAACAAAACCAAAATTTTCCCTAATTTTTAATTAAATAAAATTCTAATTGAAATTTTGAAAAACTTGCTCTGAAGTAAAATTCCTACCATTCAAAGTACATATGGGTCAAATTTGGTAGCTCTAGGTCTGATGGCCTGTCCTGTAGAGCGACATAGACAATCGCTTTTAATGTTATTTGTAGAGTGTGAAAGAAAATCAATTCACACCATGTCGCAGTCACATAAAAGGGTGGCACGTATGCACAGGCACTATTGAACTGTACAATGCGCCTTTCACAGTATTAACAAATAATTTATTTAATTTTGAACATAATATTGAAATTAATTATCAATAGTCTGAAGCAATTTTCGCTTTAACGTAACCATTTAAAATCATTGTTGAGGCACTCATTGTAGAGAGAAAACTTTGGAGGAACTGTTTTTCCCAAAGCGTCCTTCTTTCTTGTTGCTTTCTTTCTTTTTCTGCCAGGGTCTTAAATTTAAGAAAAACACTGTATTTCGCAGTAGTTCCTCCTGAAATTTCAAAAGCTGTTAGAACGAAGGTTCTGAACTTTTTCCGCTTGCAAGGCCTTTCTGGGAAGAAAATTGTTTCTACGAACCAAGGTTTAAAAATAAATAAGAAAATGAAGGATTAAGCCGTGTTAAATAAAAGACTAATTTTAAATTGTTTTTAATATATTTAGATTTGAATTAATTTTTTATAATCCAAATGATTTCCCCCGACAACTTATAGTTACAAATATTGAAGAGCCTGAGAGAAGGCGGTTTGAAGCTTTCTGCTACCCCAATATGATTTTGTACGATCTCATAAGCGATCATTACCAGTAGTTTCAGAAGCCCTGTCTTAGAATGAAACAGGAGTGGCTTCAGAGAACACAACTTCTTAAAGAATAGCAATAATTAAACCGCTGATTGCAGAAACCGCATGAGTCACTAATAGCAAAATGCTGAGAGCTTTAAAGTAGTCCTATTCAAGTTTTTGAGTTATAGTGTTCACGTGACCGTGGACATACAGACAGACTTCCCTTTGACGGATTTTGTCCAAAATTTGAAAGAAACCTGCAAATTATGTGTAAAGATCACATACCAAATTTCATCTCCGTAGCTCTAATAGTTTTCGAGTTATGTTCACAGACACACAGACACAATTCCAAAATTGTGTTTTTCGGACTCAGGGAGGTCTGAAACGTGGAGATTCGTCAAAATCTCGAGTTCGAATTTTTGGACTATTACAATACTTTCTCTTTGTATACTTCGTATACGAGAAAGTAAAAACGGATTACAGAAGAACCCCGAGAATCCGAACTGACCTCTGTTCGAATTCCGGGGAATTCGGTTTATCCGGAGACTTCGGTAAAATACTCTTGATGTACCAAATGCAGTAGAGTATTGACTCTGGGTACTCTGTGAAAGCGTGCGGAAAGAGCAGGCGACGATTTGCACGGTACAGTGGCAAACATGTTGAGGGTAAAAAGAAGAAATCTGGGTTTGTTTCTACTCATTAAGGTGCCGTATTCATTCTTAAAGACCACTTAAAATACTTCTTTTAAGTTAGAATAGACATTAGCTTTGTTTCTGATTCATAATTGTTATTTTGACGTAGACTTACGTCTTTCCATAGTGGTCTAATGGTGTTTGGGGAAAGGAAAAAATTATGACGCTTTTCGCACTAAAGTTAAAAGCTTATAGCTCCGCAACCAAATACATAGAGAGTTGGGTTTAGTTTCATTTAACAGAGAAAGGTGGACATTGAAGATTGCAAAAAGAATTTTAGAATTTGTAATTACGGTTTAGCCACAGTCGAGTTGCAAAGTTGGTGAAAATAGCGAAGAATTTTGTCACATAGTCACACTAGACTAATAGTCACATACAGCTACTTTAGTCACAGTTGAGTAAGGGAAGTAAGCCTACGTCCCTGAATCCCAGCGGCCGTTTCGAAGAGACAGCCTCCCGTCGATTTTATTTTCCTTCATTTTTCAGAAAATTAAAAAAAAAAGTTGTTCGAATTATCCGAAATTTCGGATTACCGGGGTTCTACTGTAACATTTTAAATCAATGATTATTTTTAAATGGTAGATTTTATATACCTCTGATGCCAATTTAACCTGACTCTTGTCATTTCATCGCTCATTATGCAAATTCTCTTTTAGAAGGTGAAAATAGCATAAACTTAATTTTCAAGAGAAAAAAAATTAATCCATGGGGTTTCTGCAATCAACGATTAAATTGAGACTAAATTTTTAAAAGTAATATAAAAACTAATGAATCTAACCTAAAACACTATCATAATTTACTTTAATTTACACTACGACACACCCCTGACTCCAGAGATAAAAATCTCCGGTTTGCAGTTTCGATGGGTATGCGTAGTAGAATCTTTGTTGATTCCATTAAAAAAATCATCGGGAGGCTGTCTGTGCGAAACGGTCACTGGGATTGAAGGGCATAGACTTACTAACCTTACTCAACTGTAACTTTCTGTGACTAAAGTAGCTCTATGTGACTATTAACTCTATAGTCTATAGTGACTATTAACTCTATAGTCTATAGTGACTATTAACTCTATAGTCTATAGTGACTATTAA
>BGPR01000960.1:319406-345179 GCA_013235015.1 Araneus ventricosus
TATAGTCTATAGTGACTATTAACTCTATAGTCTATAGTGACTATTAATCTAGTGGGACTATGTGACTCTATCTATGTAAAATTCTTCGTGATTTTCACCAAATTTGTAACTCGACTGTGACTAAACCGTTATTCCAAATTCTAAAATTATTATTGCAATCTTCAATGTCTACCTTTCTCTGTTAAATAAAACTAAACTCAACTCTCTATGTTATTTGGTTGCGGATCTATAAGCGTTTAACTTTAGCGCGAAAAGTGTCATATTTTTTTCCTTTCCTACACACCACTGTGGAGTGACGTAAGTCTACGTCAAAAAGACATAGTTTGGTTAAACGAAATTTACAAGAATGAGTTTACGGACGCGACCTCTGACAAACTAGTGGCCATTGACGACTTGATTTGAAACAAAATGGTTCTAATATGAAATAAAATATGAAGGAAAGAAATAGGACTTTTTTTAAAAATTGGTACAAAATAAGGTTTTACAGTTGCAGCATTCACAGTGAATAAGGTCTTTGAAGTTGGCTGACTATATGATTGCAATAATTCTTAAAAGTTAGCGACATCCAATTTCACAGTCTCAGCCCCCAAAAATACTTTGACATTAATGGCTGGTATTACCGAATAAATGTTTTATTTATATAAAGGGTCCCAAGTGAGTCAAACTTTATTCATTATTTAAGAAAATTAAAATGATTTATTTGGGTATTTGGGTACAAATGAATAGAAAGTATATTCCATAAGAAAGTATATACCATATTCAAGTTGAAAAGATGCGATTGGTACATTCAATATTTCGAACTAAATGTTCGAATTCCTTTTTTTTTATCTTTTTTTAATGAGTCGAGAGATTGAAAAGGAAATACAGAATCCGATTTTAAAAATAACTAAAAAATAAAACAAATCTATAAAATGAACAATAAATATAAAAAGTAAAAGCAGAAAAATAAACTGCGTTTTATAATGAAACAAATTTTTAGAAACTGATGAAAATCATATTAGCAACGGCTTTTATAAGACTTTATTATATAAGACTTTATTATATTTGGAAGGTTCTGAGTGGACCAAGTCTGTATTATGCCCGTTTTGCTCTAACACTGCCATGTCGGGAAGAAGTGCCATATTTTCTGTGTAATAATGACTCAGGTCCATAGTTCAATTTGTATTCACCAGGCAGCAAGAAGAATTAGAAGTCCACTGTTATTTTAAATGCAGCTTTCAAGTATGTTTTCTCAGAAATGAATCCTATGGACTTCGTTCACTTTAACTCTGAACCCTCCATTTATGTCACTCCATATCATGTAGTTTGTCTTTATTAAAACGAAGTATCAGACGAGAAAAAAACTAAACCAAACTAAACTAAACAAATAACCAAGATATCATATTAATCACGACAATTTTAAATCCAGCTAATCAACTTTGAGGTCTGTTTTCTCAGAAATGAATCCTATGGACTTCGTTCACTTTAACTCTGAACCCTCCATTTATGTCACTCCATAACATGTAGTTTGTCTTTCTCAAAACGAAGTATCAGACGAGGAAAAAACTAAACCAAACTAAACTAAACAAATAACCAAGATATCATATTAATCACGACAATTTTAAATCCAGCTAATCAACTTTGAGGTCTGTTTTCTCAGAAATGAATCATATGGACTTCGTTCACTTTAACTCTGAACCCTCCATTTATGTCACTCCATATCATGTAGTTTGTCTTTATTAAAACGAAGTATCAGACGAGAAAAAAACTAAAAAACCAAACTAAACTAAACAAATAACCAAGATATCATATTAATCACGACAATTTAAATCCAAGATCTAATCAGCTTTGAGGTCTGTTTTCTCAGAAATGAATCCTATGGATCTAATTCACTTATTGAACCCTCCATTTATGTCACTCCATAACATGTAGTTTGTCTTTCTCAAAACGAAGTATCAGACGAGAAAAAAACTAAACTAAACTAAACGGATAACCAAGATTTCAGATTAATCACGACAATTTTAAATCCAGCTAATCAACTTTGAGGTCTGTTTTCTCAGAAATGAAACATATGGACTTCGTTCACTTTAACTCTGAACCCTCCATTTATGTCACTCCATAACATGTAGTTTGTCTTTATTAAAACGAAGTATCAGACGAGAAAAAAACTAAACTAAACTAAACGGATAACCAAGATTTCAGATTAATCACGACAATTTTAAATCCAGCTAATCAACTTTGAGGTCTGTTTTCTCAGAAATGAAACATATGGACTTCGTTCACTTTAACTCTGAACCCTCCATTTATGTCACTCCATAACATGTAGTTTGTCTTTCTCAAAACGAAGTATCTGACGAGAAAAATAAAATAAACGAATAACGAAGATTTCAGATTAATCACGACAATTTTAAATGCAGCTAATGAACTTTGAGGTCTGTTTTCTCGGAAACGAATCTCATGAACTTTGTCAACTTTACCTGTAAACCTTCCATTTAATTAGTTTTTCCATTATAAAATGCATCTTATGCGCAGCGTCGATTCTGTTTCGCAACGCACTGTTTGTTGCTTTTATTACTTTAATATGTAAAAAAATCGCAGTCCAAGGCGATTACGAAGTTAAATAGCAAGCACTGCAGGTGAGAGCGCATGCAAATATGACACATTTCCCGAGGCATTCGCTTCAACGATGCATCACGAGAACTCTTCCCTAGAAAAGTTATGACGCAGGTGTGCGTTGCCTCCGGTTTGTTGGTGCAGGTGCAATGTCTCACTCCCCTGCGACGGAAAAATAACACAAAAACTCAACAGTAAAACATTTCCAGAATTTGATTTATACGAGCTTTATTGAAGTTTCATCATAAGAACAGAACTTGCTGACAATTGCGGTACTTGTGAAGTATAGTAGATTTATCAAAGTAAAGGTATGTATCTGTTATTGATGGAAGTTCTTTTTGTATTTAGAGAGCGGTTGATGGTTTTGTGAATGAAAGACCTTTGGAATTGTATTTCATTTATGTTCGTGTTTTCGTTCAAATAAGGATATTAATAGAATCGTTTTGTTTATGCTTGTGCGGGTTTCAAAGGGAAAAAAAATATGGCCGCCCTTCTAGGAGGGCACCATTATTATTATTATTATTATTATTATTATTATTATTATTATTTTGTCTTGACCGAATTGGATCAGTAATTTTTCTAGTCCATCTACTAACGGCAATTTTATTTAATTTTTAAGCAGATTGAAACGAATTTTGGAATAAATATTTTTTTGAATTAGGGTATTGTCTAAAACTATGTTGCTAAAAATCCCTAAACCTCGTATCTCTCAGAGATACAATTCAAGAATCAAGAACGGATTTATTCCGTTTTTTCTCATGTTAGGAAATATATTTTTGATATGTGATTACATTTCTTCTGGACAGTTGATGTTAGTGCGAAGTTAGGAATTTAATGGAAAGGAAATGCTACAGTTTAAAGTAAAATGTTAATAATTTGTAATGTTTCAAAAGGGTTGCTAACACAAATAATGTGGTTATGTTTTATAGTTTCTTTCAAAGATTGAAATAAACAGATTTACATAATTGAGACGTCAAAAATATATTCATCACAAACCTTCTCAGCATTTTAAAATTTCATTAAATTCTTTGTCTGTTGTTCGCAGTTCAAATTATTCTCAGAAAATTTCAAATATTAAGAAGATTAAAACTAAGCCTTTTTTCATAATTAAATTAATTATACGTAAACTAATAATGTATTTCAAATAGGAAAATAAATTAGAAACAATATATGTTAAAATTTTTCTGTTATCTTAATCTTTGCCTTTTCTCTACGGATGGCACATACGCTAAAACAGACTTTTTTACTTCCTCATATATGAAGTATACAAAGAGAAAGTATTGTAATCGTCAAAAAATTTGAACCCGAGATTTTGACGAATCTCCACGTTTTAGACCCCCCTGAGTACGAAATACACAATTCTGGAATTATGTCTGTCTGTGTGTCTGTGAACACGACAACTCAAAATATATTAAAGCTACAGGAATGAAATTTGGCATGTGGTCTTTACACATACTTTTTAGGTTTCTATTCAATTTTAGACAAATTCTGTCTGTCTGTATGTCCGTTTTAATGTTAACGCGATAGCTCAAAAACTTAAATAGCTAGGTGGATAAAATTTGGTACACGTTTTTATCATCAGAAATGAAGGTTTGTATCAAATTTTGGACCATATCCGTCAAAGGGTTGACTGTCTGTCTGTCTGTCTATATAATCGCATACTTTCGAACGCAATAACTTATTTAAAAAATTACTTTGATAAATGAAATTTGGTATGTGACCTTCTTACTTTAACGATAGATTTGTCTCCAATTTTTGCGTCAATAGATTGAAAAAAGGCGTTCAAATTGCAAATTTCGTTTTCTTTATCTTACACTATTACGGTCCCCTCAGCAGTTTCATTTCAACGATCAATCATTGTTGTAAAATAGGTCTAAAAATACTTTTAAAAATTTATTAATTATTTATTTAATATAATTATTATTATAATTATTTATTTAATTGTACGGAAATTAAATTGATACATGTGAAACAAAATATTTTTTATTGTTCTGATGGTGTAACAATTAGTTTTGTACTGTAATATTTTTCGAAGTTAACAAGGATAAACTCTAACATTTCGTTTAATTTTTAATTACAGTACAAACCCGGTTAACAGAACTAAAGGGGTGGAAACCGTTTCAAATGACGATTTTTTCGGTTAAGCCACGAACATCTTGTACTCTCCTGTATCTAATTACTGTGTGCAATCCTGAAATGTTTCGAGTGTGAAATAAATTCAAAATTCCCTTTGTAGGCTGTACTCGTGTTCTTTATTAAAGTTAACCCTCCGTCGGACGCAATATTCGCACCGGCGATTTCTGTCGCAATGCGCCTGACAGGCACAGGTAAACAATATCGAAATTAACATTAATACCCATTAATTTTAATTTTAGCATTCTAAAATTAATCACGGGCCTTCTTGAGGAGACATATCGTTGCAAAAAAGTTTCACCTTAGCGATTATTTCCTGCAGTACAATAGGTGATTTTTGGATTTGCGATTTCGGATAAGCCGGTTTTCGGTTAACACGAGTTCGGTCAACCGGGTTTTTACTGTTACTAAAATTTCAATAAATATTTCCGAGGTGTACATTCCCACCCCCAAAGTATGTCTGTACCAAATTTCGTAGTTAATAGGTTAAGTGATCTCCCCTGTAGAGAGCCAAAACACACACAGAGACATTCTCCTTTATTATTAGTACAGGCGACGCTCGTTATAACGACCACTCATTATAAAGACCATTCCATTATAACGACCAGTTATAAAATTCCCAACTGCGTTTCCCTATGCACTCTGTGTTATTTTACTTCCGGTATAACGACCACCCAGTGTCGTCTAATCCCAATACAACGTCCGAATTCAGCGGACACTCTTCCCAGTATTTTTCCAAAATTCCTTTATTTTCTACTTTAAAATCTATTTTAGAAATATATTTTTAATTGATAAAATTTTATTTTTAATACCAATGATAAAAAATAATTTGAGCATTTAGTTGGAATCTCTTTAATAATAGCCTATTTTTAGGGAACTGCTGAGCGTGCATGTGCACATTTTTTAATTATATCCACTATAGCGGCCACTCTTTATAAAGACCTTTTGCTGTGGGACGCAGAGGATCGTTATAACGAGCGTCGACTGTATAGACTAATGAATCAAGATAAGAACATTAACCCCAAACACTGTTAAAATCGACTGCAGAAAAACTCTTTCCTGTTTCTCCCCTCTTTAATCTCTTCAAGAGAAGATATTATACTTCTCTTAGTTGTGAAATCTAATTACCACTAGCGGACACCTCAAATATAGGGATGAGAAGACACCGGATAAAAAAGCAGGGTCTCGCTTCTCTGGCGGCAGCAATAATGGCGGTGCTGCTCTTTTGGGCTCATCGCCGAGGATGGGTCTACTCCTATAATTGGGGTGGGGAAGTCGTCGCATGTTCCGCTGCTCGTAACGGGGGCTATTATAAATTCGTCCCCAAAGTCTGTGTTGAATGTCGGGGAGGCCGATCATTCAGGTTTCCCGATGCCTTGACACGGCGGGGTTCTCTCGTTTGATTGGTTGATTAGTTGCAATCTAAAAATGCTGAAAAAGGTTCAAATGCTAAATTAAGTACTAATCCTCTGACTGCGGATTTTTTTAAGTCACTATTTAGATGCAATGCTTGCAAACATGTTCAAGCGAATTGTTATTTATATGCAAACCTTTATTAGCATAATGTGATTCAGCGCTGAAATAGTACTAAATAAACCCATTAGCTTTCGAAAATCACAGGATGCAGCAAGAAATATACTTACTTCTTACCTGCGGGATGCGCAGTCGGAGAGTTAATGAAACCAAGTGCCAGGAGTCTACCGTCGATATTTTCGTACACTCTCTCATAAGCTTGTCCTTTATAACAACAACATGTGGTCAAAAATGACAGTGCCTATTTCCAATGCGACCAAATGTTTGCGATCGGTGTACATAAAATTCTTATAAATGTATTCAGAATCACCATTTACCTGTTCCAAGGTTAAATTATACGTAGGGGGCAAAACGTCCTCCAATTGGTGTGGTGCGGAAGTTTGGAGAGAGGGGTGCCAGATCTGGTGTCGTCCTCGTCATCTGCCCGAGGTTCAAAATTACGAGGTCCGCCCCAAAAAATAGCCCTCGTGTTGCTTCAAAATGGTACTTGAATATAACTAAAACTAAATCACCATTTTCTCTGACAGTTTATCACTATTTTTTCTCCTCTTTTGAGGTTTTCCACCGATGACTATCTAAACCTTTATTCTCATTAAATTCACTTTACGCCATCCCAATATTTAAATATTCGACATACATAGTATACATTGTAATCGGCACATTTTTAAAAATGTACCGATTACAAATGAATATAATTTCCTTGTAAACAACGACAGGAAAAAAAAAATTAAGCACAATTCAGAAGGAAAGATTTTTTTTGCAAACGCGCGCGCAATAATTGCTCCGTATGACTTCTCTCAACAACTATGCTGTAGTGCATTTCGAGACAGACCCTATGATGCATTCCGCAACCATCTATGTGCGTTCGATAGTCGCACGTATGTTCAGCTTGTACTGTAAAACACCGCTTATACGTTTCTCGTTTATACGTCGTCTACATTTTTATGTCGTTTCATCACAGTTCCTATTCATTCGTATTCATTGCAATGATAAAGTGCTTCGTTTATACGACGCAAAGTTTCGGTTATACGTCGTTTTGCCCCCCCCCCCCCCCCGTTCTAAAATGTGAAAATTTCCTCCTTTCTAGTACGTGAACTGTGATAAAGACACCATGACTTCGAAATTATTCACAACTGATGAATTAATAGAAGGCAAATTGTCTGATAATAATTTAAGAGATGATGAAGAAGCTATTCCATCTTCCCTGAAAACGAAATGGACTCCATTGAAAAAACTTTCGAACTTATTTCTTTTGCCGAAAGAATAGTGAAAAAAACATCCAATGAATTTAATTCGACTCATAATGCTATACTTGATGCTTACAGACCATCAGCACGTCAGACGACGGTTAAACATTTTTAAAATTTAATACCTATCTGCATGAACTTTAATCGTACTAAATAAGAAATATATAATTAGTACTCAAGATATACAATAAAGGTATGATTTTTCTCACTTTTATGACAAATGTTTAATTTTAAAATTTAATTATTGCTTTCCACACATATTATGTGTTATACTAGTACCATCTTAAAAATCTTTAAAATTAATACTATTAAATGAATTTTCATTAGTAGCGCTCAATTTGTAATGATCAAAGTTATTTAGGGAAATTTCAATTATACAGGTTTCCTCTTAAATAAGGGCCACCCCCCCTTTAACTTCAGAACGACGGCAGACTTAGTCATGAAAGTAGTGTCTAGGTATAGTAAAACGTCTATGCGCTATGCGATAAGACAACTTACAACGCCACCTAGTGGCAAACTTCGGAGTTAGCGTTCCTATCTCGAAAACGGTACAAAATAGAGGGAAAATGTCAATTACAAAGTTTTAGAGCGTTACCGATTTAGTACAAAAAGCCACCTTGTGCATATTAATACTAAGAACAGAACGCTTAAATTGCACATTTTATTGTTCGCGATTTCCGTAACTGTGACGTCACAATACGGGTTAAAAAGAGAAAAAACAATTAGTTATCACAAAAGATACCTTTATTCCCTGTGTTCAAAGTACTCTCCGTCATCTACAATACAGATTTGAACCATTGTTTGAATTTCACTTTGCACAAGTTTTAGCATATAGGTGGTGAGCTACCACAAGCAACACTAATGCGTCATCGAAAGTCCTGCAATGTTGTCGGGAAGGTCCATACACCTGCGGTTTGAGTTATTCGCACAGGAAAAGTATAATGGGGTCATTTTTCCCCCAAAAATAACCTTTTCTCCTTTTGATCATGTCTTGTGATGTCATAATTTTGGAAAATGCGAACAAATAAATATGGATTTTAATCGTTCCGTTCTTCATATTAATGTGCACAAGGTGTCTTTTTGTACTAAATCGATAACGCTCTAAAACTTTGAGATTGACATTTTCCCTCTACTTTGTACCGTTTTCGAGATAGGAACGCTAACTCTGAAGCTTGCCACCAGGTGGCGTTGTAAGTTGTCTCGTCGCGTAGCGCATAGACGTTTTATTATACCTAGATACTACTTTCATGACTAAATCTGCCGTCGTTCTGAGGTTAAAGGGTCCTTATTTAAGTGGAAACCCTGTATGTCAGTCCCATGAAAAAGTATAAACGGTACTTTACTGTAGCTATTTAAATCTTCTGAATGTATATCTTGGGTCTTTATTTCATTTTGATGTGTCGTAGGCTCTTTCTTAACGCCCACTTTGCGTACAACAATGAACGAACTGAAAGAACGCACAGAGAATGCTTGCATGGTAGTGAAATGGACTACAGCACGGATGTTACCCGTGCGACAAAGGGATGTCACAATGAGCAAGTATTACGAACGCAAACAGAACTTTAAGCTTCCTTTTGCATTGTGCTCAAATTTTTTCTTCCTATCTTTATTTACAAGGAAGTGATAACCGTTTGCAATAGGTGCAATTGTTTCGAATAACTCCGTATTTCAGATTAATCGCGACAATTTGATTGCCTTGCTGTATTGTAGGAGGTCATCGTAGGCTTAGTGATTGATTCCATAAATGAATACACAGTTCATCAATCTAAATGGTTATATTATCAGGATTAAGTTTACATTATTATACTGAGCAATATTTACAGCTATGTACAATTGAAACAGTTATAGTTCGTCATATGATAAGGATGACACTCATTAGCATCGTATATCGCTGTTCAAATCGTCGTTTCATATCGTATCGTTTTCTGGTCTTCCAAACAAAACCAACGTCGTTCATACGTCTCGTTGTCTCTCCTACTGTTCTCGGCAGCTGATACTCTGACGTCACTGGTGATGGCAGCGCCATCTACAGGTACTCGGCTGCGGCTGGTGGCCCACAGTATTTATCTGAATTTCACAGGTTAAAATATTCATAATTATCGTCGGATGATGTGCACGTAAATAAATAAAATTCATATTTTCTTTCGATGCCAAGGAAATAAATACAGTAGAATGAATTACCCCTGTCAACGCATTCGGGACTCCAACTTGAAATATATCTAATAGATAGGGTTTTATTTTATGCTACGGGGCTATCGGAGCTGGTTCTTAATGTAATGCTTATACTGTGTACAATAAGTGTAACCAGCTTGAAGTCTTGTTAGCCTCATATTTACTCTTCTTTTTAGAAATTTAGGTGAATAGAGATAATTTTGTTGTTGACTTCTATCCAGTATATGCTGGAATGAGAACATTTTTCTTGCCAGTGTCAAAACTTGGAAAAAGCATATAGTAGAACTTCGACTAACCGTCCCCATACGGACTAGGTCTGTGACGGATAACCGAATAGACGGATAACAGAAATATCTTAATACATACGCACAGTAATGCGATTTCAGTGCTGGCTGGGGACGAAAATGAAAATAAAATCCTTTAAATGTGAATAATACATAATTTTGTATTTAATTTTACAAAATGATCGATATTGTTACAAAGCTATAAAGTCGTTTCCCTGAGATGCTAATCTTGGCGACTTGGCTGCAAAGTTGGCGACAAAAGGAATTTTCTAGAGGGACCTCGAACTTTCAACCTATTTCTACTGGCTTCATGAACTTTCTGGAGATTACGTCACTTCCTACGTAATGAAGTCACTTCCTGTTGAAAAAGTATAAAAACAAGCTCTCAAGCCACGAAAAGCGAGTTGGATTTTGATCAGCAAACAAGCTGGTGAGCTAACAAAAAGCCTTTGAGCGTTGTGTTGAGATTTAATGGTAATCTCTGTTGTGAATTTTTACAAGTGCTGTTTTAATACTTGTGCTACGTTTCTTTGCTCAGAATATTTGTAAAATAAAGAGCTTCATTTTTTAAAAATCCTGCTTATTGGACTGCATTCACGTACACCCACAAGACGATTTTGTCACAATATAAACTTTAATATAAGAGTAATGATGTGCAGAAATGTACTGTAGCACCATAAAACTACGTTACTTTTTACTTTTTAGACGATGATGGATAACAGAAACTGACGGTTAAACGAGTGGCAGTTAATCGAAGTTTTACGGCAAATTTTGTATTTAGTGGATGTCCGTTTTCATTACTTCATCTAAGCACTTTGTTGTTGCAATGTGTGTAACATGTCTTCGTCTCCATCAGAAAAAAAATTATGAAATTTTGTTCCCAAAAATGAGTTTTATTTCGATATAGTAAATACAAATGGATGGCTTTGTCTTGAACCATTCGAAGAGCACTGCAGGAACAATTCCAGTTAGAATGTGTTATCCACTATTTTTTTCTGCAGTGCGGAATCAGATGACTGCTCATCCAAAGGAATCTGGCATACCATGATTTTATTGATATCTCAATTTTCAATATCTTATTATTTTTCAATTAATTTATTTCGTTATGCAATTAAAAATAACAAATAGCAATTTTCAAGAATCTCAGAAATAGAAGGAAACAGAATTTTCAAGAAATTTATTAAAAAAAAGAGTTTCTAGAAATCATTTTAACTATGAAGAAAATGACTTTTTGTTTCTGAGAAATGAAAGAAGGAAGAAAAAAGAAAGAAGCTAACTATGAAGGAAAAAATTGATATTCAATTTGAAAGTGTTTTAAAATATGTTATGACGAGCGAAATTTGATCAGAGCGTTCTTAACATAAAATTTAGATACTATTATTGCGGGGCCCTTAGACAGCTACCTACTTTGTTTATTTAAGAAACCGATCCAGCCTATCAAAATAGCAGCTGACAATTCCAAAAAAATTCTTAGAACTTCCGTCGGATCTTACTTCACTGACAAAGGGACAAAGCCATCTATATATTTAAAATAATTGGCAAAACAGTCCCCCAGTCCCAACCACTGGACCGATTTCGATAATTTTTATTTCATACGAAAGCTTATAACGTCATAATATGTCATCATTGGTCGCCTTCGACCCACAACCCTCAGTTTTTTTATATATATCGCACAATAAAACTTTGGCGGAGTCCCTCAGCCTCTCCAACCCCAATTCGCCAATTTATGTCGCCAAGTTGGAAGCATAGCAATTAATATTAAGGGCAAACAGCTGGTCGCTGAAGGCAGCTAATCTTTATTTAAATCTTTTAACAGTTCACATTTTACTGTACCGAGCTCTCGCTTTTAATGATGGTCTTACCCAGTACCTCCGGGGAGCCCGTTGTTTCAACAAAGTTACTCAAGCCGTTGCTGCAACCACATTTCGCCTCTTGACGGATGAAAGAAGTAGACAGCTCATGCCTTTGTGCTGAGGACAAAAGTTGCGAAACCCCACTAAGACTTTGTTTGCAACAAGAAGTCTGTGTGGTTTCGTCGTCTACCTTTGTCCTAAACATAAAAGTTGCAGACAAATGTTTGCAACACTCGGTGTAAACGCGGCTTTAAATGGCAAATTTTGTTTCACTAGTTGCTTTAATTTTTTAATACATCCAATTTATACATAGTAAGTCTTATTAATGTCTGGCATATAAGAATTTTATGTCTTTTGATAAGTTTTGTTGACTTTCATTGCATTCTGTAATATTTTAATAAACTGGCCTCAAAGCAATACTTTTTTTAAAATGTGGCAGCATGTTTTTTTTTACGAACAGCTAAGTAGGTGTCTAGTGGAAAATATCACCTCACATTTCGAAAAATCTCCTTTCAAAACTGATTGAAGCGTTCAGAAATAGCAAATATCATGAATCTTATGGAGACGTCCTATCAATTATCACTTTATCGCCATGGCTGAAACTTCAAAGAAAAGATATCATTGTCTCACGTGTTCTTACCCGTATGATTATCACTCCAACTCTTTTACATAAATTTGGTTTATACACTAACCACTCATGTCAGATATGCAATCAAGATAGCGATATTGAATGCATCCGCCTGAACTGTAGCCAATATGAGAGTAAAATAACTGAGTGGGTCTCTGGAAAAAACTTAAGGTTGATTATCAAACATGTCCTTCTCCAAAAGATCACTATGAATAAACAGCATTTACGAGCCTTTCTTCAAGCCCTGAAATATTTCAATAACTGCAATTAATTCAATTAACTGCAACTGTTTGGAAGTAGGGGAAGAAAGCCTTTGTAGCAAAAATTACAGTGGGAATCCGTTTAAAATCAAATGGGTATTCTCAAATGATTTACAATCTTTCTCAAGCACTTTTTCCCACCATTTGAAAAATCTGAGTCATGAAAATGCTTTTTAATTTTTGAACATTGCGTGGAAGGCGAGTTTTTGTTGAAATTTTGGTCAGACTTAAAAGTACATTACTATCACCAAACTTGAATTTTCTCAAGCGATAATTCGCTAAATTTGATATTAGATATAGCGCGGTTCAGATGTAATGATTGGCAGTCTACGGTTGACAAAAGTGTCACCAACTTGACGACGGGGAAGTACCGTGTTCTTAAGTACAACCGAATTTATTGCTTTTAACTTTGAAATAATTGCTGTGAAGATTTCACTCTAGATATAAGAAACACGATTATATTAGCAGCCATTTGTTTCTTGGCATCATACTGGCGATGGGGCGACTTGGTTTCCTTGGCGAAGCGAGCGTACGGAATTCAAACAAAGCAAGTTTTGTAGTCTGCCCGTTGCTGCTTCTTTTTTCTTTTTTATGATATAATTTGATGTATAAGAATTTTCAATCACTCGTCCAGCTTTCTTATTGTAGTTAATTGATTTTTCCATTGAATTTATAAACAGAACGTCTTTAAAATTATAATTCGATTATGAAACACTTCCAGTGTAACCACTATTCTATCGTCTTCATAAGCATTGTTCGACAGCTAATATACAATCGAATCTTTCATAGTTTTCGCTTTTGCCTTAAAGATCAAATTTTGGTCGTGATCACAGATGTGTAATTAGGCAGGTACATGACCATAAGGAAGAGAACATGCATAATTCTACGGGTTAAATTCTTACCGCAAAATCTGAATTCAAAATTCCTTTTTTCAATTTCCTTTCTATAGAGCCTTTCTCAAGCCACTGCAGCAGCGAAAGCTCTCACCAGGTCATCCAAGTGTGGATAAAAGCCAAGCTGTTGTAATTAATTTTAATCCCTCAGTCAATCCCGCAGAGTTGAATGTTTTTAATACCACGAGTTACTGCATATACAATTGTCAGAAGCAACTCATCACGAAACTCCCAATGATGATGCCCACGATATTAAAATTTGACAACTGAGAAATGTTTTGGGAAGTTTATTCTCTAATTGTGAAAATCGGAAAAACTACTTATTTAAACGCTTACGTTTATTTCCTTTATAAATAATAGTTATTTGCCAGACATAACATAAAACCACTCCATGCCCCTGCAACCTTAAGGTTATTTAAGCAATGTCGCGGACATGAGATGGAACAAAAATTACAGCACCTGAGGGGGTGACCTCTCTTAGACATAGCCAAATTCCCTACACTTCTGCCTAATTATAAAACGCAACAAGTTTACAAATGTCAACAGGAGCTTTTCAATTAGGAAGGATTGCTATTGATATTGTCGCGGTCTGCCTGATGACTCAATAGCCGAATGGTTAGGGCGCTGCTCTTCAACGCCAAGAGACTCGGGTTCGAGTCGCTGGACTTTTATGTTTATAATCATTATTTCTATTATTTAACTTATATGCAAATATAATTTACGTAAATTTCATACATGTAAATAACCCCTGGTGGAGGTATATAAAATGACCACAGCTGAATAATTCTTCAGCTGTGGTGCTATCCGTGTAGAGTACTGGGGCCAAATAAATCTTTCTGTTAGTTACATTGTGTAGCAAGCTCATTTCTACGTGACAATATATTGAGCATTACATTATACTTTTTTTGGAAGCACATAACATGTTGATATATAAAACTTTGAAAGAAAACTCATAAAATTACACAATTTCATATGGAAAAAACTGGACAGTAATAAAAATTTCATGCTATGGAAATACTATAAATTGAGTAAAAAAAATGCATTCAAAAAATGAAAGTAAAAAGATGAAAAAAGAATTTAAATAATAATAAAGATAAAATAAAATATGTACACAAAAACAGAGAAATGGGCTGCACAGAGTTTTAAAAAGTTCGATTTTGTCGAAGAGTTAGTTAATGGAACTCTATTTGAAGACGGTGAAACGCGGTGGTTCTTGGTAGAATGTCCAGAAAGCAGTTCTGAGTTCATTAGGGGATGATGGGTTGAAGAGGAGGCGAAGTTGAATGTTGAACTGGGGAAACCAGACCATCCGTGTCCAAAGGAAAAAGATGGTGGGATAAGGGAGAGATGAAGATGCAGGATGGACAGTTGAAGTTTGACTGGTCCCTCATCGCAGGAGGAAGAGGATGTTCCGTTGCAGAAATTGCTTTATTTTAATAGGGGAGAGATTGTTAACCCTCTGACTCGTTTCCCACAATTTCTGCGGGTTGGTAGCAAGTCTATTTTCCTCTGCATCCTGCGATGTTCAGAGCCTAATGTGTTTACTTAGTACTTTTATAGCGTTGGATCATATCATACTAATAATATTTTGCATGTAAGTAACAATTGGTTGAGCCATTCGCTCTTATGAAAACGCCGGATTATTGAAGAGGCCGGATTGGCGAAGTGCCAGATTATGAAGAGACTACAGTACTATACTGCTACGTCTTCTTTTGAACATGATGCTCAGTATGGCAATTATTCTTATCAATGGTCTTGAACGATTTACTTTCATAATCATTTGTCATCTTTTCTCAGGTATGAAGTTCTTGCTTTGTCTCTTGGTCGCAACCACCTTGTGCGTTGCGGCGGCCCTCGCCAAGTCCGAGTGCGAGAAGCAGCGCAAGGCGGCGCTCAAAGCCAAAGAGAAGTGGATCCCGGAATGCACGGAATCGGGAGAATTCAAGCCTCTTCAGTGCAAGGAGGACGGGTCCGAGTGCATGTGCGTCAGACCCGACGGTACCCACATCAAGGAATTCTCCTCTAAAATCAAATCCTGCGGCTGTCATGCTCATCTCGATAGAGTCCATGCTAAGTGTAAGAAGTTTGTTTAGTAAATATATAATGATAACTTTTGTTGCACGTTAAATCATACGTAGGGGGTCAAACTTCCTCCCTCCGGTGTGGTGCGGAGGCTTGGAGAGGGGGTGCCAGCTCAGGTGCCATCCTCTTCATCTGACCGCGGTTCAAAATGACGAGGTCCGTTCCAAAATAGCCCTCGTGTTGCTTAAAAACGGGACGTTAATATAATTAAATTAAACTAAACTGATGATAACGTTTCGATTAGCAACCCCTTTCCCACAAATGCTGTATCATCGAGCCATTACGAATTAACATCTCCCCGTCGGAGCTAATCTAATTCTCTTTTAATCAACTTGCAGATAGTTTTATTCCCCTGCCCTTTTGTTCCACCACTTGTGAGGTTTCCAAATGTATAACAGATGATGAAAGCCAAGAATACGAAAGCTCACCGGCAGTCGAAAGAGGCCATAGATCTCATGCTCTTATGACATGAAAAGGAAGGAAAGCATTTTCTTATATTTTCTAGTAGAAAAACGAGATATGATATCTTGTCGTTATATATGGGTTTATTTCTCCTAAAAGAAACTGGCATACACAGTATTGGCAAATTTATTTACCACGGCATCTGTTATATAAATGCGCAATCATACAGTGCCTAGTTTTTAAATATTTTTCAAGTATTCGCAAACATATCCCGAACATAAATCGTTCCTTGACTTCTGCAAACGGAGAGGCTTTACTCGAAGAATGTAGGAACAATTCTTGACGGGTGTTTACGCTCTGCTATACGTGGTTGTAAATACGCTCTGCTATAATTCAGCATTAGGTGGTGTAAAATCAGGGAACTAGAGCACCTGTGGGTGTCAATTCAGGAGCAGGGGGAATTCTAAAGTGATATATCTGATTGCCCTGTTTCTTCCCACCTATTTCTGTGATGGGAAAGCCCCAGAACCTTCTCAGTTCCTGAAGAAACAGTCCGGTCACCATGCCTTGTACTGATCATAGTTGGCGGAAAAATCATTGCCCTTTTCATCTTCTGTAAAAGCAGAGAACATCATACACTACAAAAATGGGAGAAATTCATAACAGACAGCATAATTAAGTTACTTGGTGCCATCTTATTTTACAAGATGTCTGAAAAGTATCTTCATGCTATAAAAATAATAATTAAAAATAAATTAATAAGGATATACACTACTGGTACCAATAAATAAGGTATAAAAGTTTTTTTAATGAAGTGTATATTTAAATGGCATCAGGTTATTGATGTTGTCATTCTTGTTCCAATATGGCTGCACTATAGGAAATGGCTCAAGTTGTTGACAAGTTTATGGAATTTAAATCTGTAAAGCAAGTATAGCATACATTTCGGACTACATACAATAGAAATCCACCTTCTGGACCGGCAAATAAGTGACATTAGATGTTATTAGTGTTAGTGCCGAGGCACTTTTACTCAGAATGAGTGCAACAGCAATGAAAAACTTTATGTACCTTTGGAGGTGATTGAGAGGAGAAAAATCTATCCCCTAGGGACTGAACCCCGGAACATTGAATTGCAGGCGCGATGCCTTGACAACTGTACTATCGGAACGCCCGTCAAATAATTGATTCACAGAGGACACTGATACGTTAGATTCTCTAATGCTTCATAGAACCTCGTTGGAAATCTTTTATTGACTCGATGTGTTACGTGAGGCTAATGGTGTGAACAGTTAATGCTCTAAACATTTTCAAAAAATTCTTTGACACTTTCTTTATTGAATACAAAAAAATGTAGATGTATATCTTTGTTTGATTTTTTAAATAAATTTTTTAAAGTGTAAAGATACTTTTCGGACAACCTACCCTTCTCTGAACTGTTACGCTACCTTATTTTTCAAACTCGCTTAAAGTTCCCGACCGCTTTCATGCGAGAGTAAAATTTTTCAACTGTCTTTTCTTTTCTCCGCTGTAGAACTTCCCTTCCGGAAAAAACGCAACTTCCTGTTCACTACTGGGAACACGTAAGTCTGAAATTATGCTCCGTCTGCAAACGGAAGCACGTGCGTTAAAACAAACGAGGGAAAATAAAAAAATATTCAAATTTCAGAACTAAGTATGTAGTTGCCGAATTTGGACTGTCGCGATTGAATTTGGACTGTCGGAGAATTTCTCGTTGTCGAGAGGGGGAAATATTCTTTTGAGAACACTCTTAAAGAACTAGAAAATCACCCGTCCTGGAATGACGGATGCAAATTGTCTCTTTATTAGAGAGATTTCCTGTCAGATTTGACGTGTTTAAATAGATATATATGCGAGAGAAATGGTTGGCATTGACTGAAAACAAATAAAATAAACATATGTTTTATGACAGGAAATATTTTTATATTTACAATATATTTTATTTCTTTATTGAAAAACCTCTTGGTAAACAACATTCCATGTGAAGTATTTTTCGTTGTTTAACAATTTTATTATATTTCAATAACCATGAAATTCTCAGCTTGTCAAATTTAAGTCAAAAGTTAAAATTTCAAAGGAATTCTTTTTCGAAATTCTAATCAAAACAAAGCACTTCCCTGCTTGTCAAACGTTGCCAAAAAATATTATCAAATTATATCATCACGATTACAATAAATAATCAGATGCATCGTGAGGTCCAAACTATATCACGCGCATGATATGCACTGACGTAATTTACTACTTTCTATTCAAAAACAGAAATTAATTTGAAATATATGATTAATATAATTTAAAATTTCTCGGGAACTATTGATCATAGCGCGATAAATTTTATATCAATCGATAGCAAATTTTATTTCACTATTTTAGAGCTATTAAATTTGAAATTAGAACGGCAATTACTCTTTTAAATTTAAAATTACTGAAATTTAGGTTCTTTAACAATGAAATAATGCTGTTTAGCGTCTCGAAGTGCTATGGCGCGAGTTTTATTGTGGTGACGTCAGAGCGTTACCGAGACACAGATCTGGGCTATTATATTATTAATCATTGGGCAAATACAAAGGAAACAGCGGACATCAGCATCATTCGCGAATCCTCTTTTCAAAACTGTTTCAAAAAATGCATGTAAGAAGCTTGATAACTAATGGAAATGTTAATTAAAATGCTAAAACGTTGCAGCACTTCGGGCTTATTTTTATAATTTCAGATTAACAATTTTGGAAAACGTTGTCGAAAGAAAAGAATTGATGATTTAAAATTTAGTAACAGAGTTTTCAATTATCCGAGGCGATTGTGGTCCCAATCAGCCCTTATAAGCGAGGTTCTACATTATTTAAATTCGTTCTGCCATTGGTGTTAATGACAGGCGATAATCGTTTTCTTCTTTTGCTGCAAATTTATCATTACCTTGAGATAAATTTAAATGACCCTAATGCGAAATGTGTGACAGAGTCCAAAATTAAACTGATATATCGCACTTGACGTGCATCATGTCCGCATGAACTGACTACATTGGGAAACTTTTTAATATAACTGACTGTATCTCTTCCCGCCAAGTTGTCTGAATGGTGGTGATCGCTAGGGGAACAATTTACTGTATGGGGAAGCCCTTTCGAGTAGGTAGGAATACATTCAAGTTTGTTACATTGGCGCACCTAGCGCCAAATTAGAGACGAACGATTAGACTTAGACGAACGATCAATGACTCTTTTCCCGCCGCAAATTGGCGCCAAGAAAAAATAAAACCGAAATTTCCGTCGGATTCCTTCTATTCGAAATGGATCTTCCTTACCATAATCAGTTGCTATAGCGACTGGCACCAACCAGATAACTTGGCAGGAAGAGATCTCGCGGCGGATGGACACTAATATAATAAATAATAGCAATAAATTAACTTTTGGATGTATTTTTATGTTTATAGCTGGTCGAATGGTCGGAGTTTATAAGCCACAGTGCGAAGAAGACGGGACTTACAAAAGGACGCAGTGCAACGGAAGCATCGGAAGTTGTTGGTGCGTGGACGAGAAAGGCCAGAAAACCAACAAGACTGATTGTTAATATTCATGCCAGAAACGGCACTGAAAATAAAATTCTACATATAGTTTAAAATAAATATTGCCTTTGAAATTTATTTTGTGTTGAACATTGCTTGTCTAACTTCATATAAAAATACTACGATTATTCCAAATATATTTCCCGATTTTATTCTGCATTTCATTAAAGATTGAATTTTTTTAATTTTAAAATTTAATACTGTAATTGTTATTTAAAATAATATTATCATCTAAATTTATTTTCCGTTCATAAATTTTTGTTTTAAAGTAAGAAAGCACTGTTTGCACCACGGATCACTTTCTGTTATTATGTACATACCATATTTCACTAAACTGCCAGAACTAGATATGCAAACGCAAAGAAATATTCTATTATATACGCAGAAAAAATTCCTTATGTTCCTTTAACTCTTTGAATCCGGCTAGAGTGAGGATTCAAGTGCCTCAGAAACTGGAGTAAATTTTCATTCATGAAATCAGAAAGAAATCCTCCCTTTCTCTACAGAAATTCCAGGAGGACGAAACCCTTGGTTGCGCAATCAGTTGTCTACAAAGAAAGGAAATAACTTTCTCCCTTAAAATTCACACAGGCGCCTGAAACCGCCTGAGTGCGGCCTGTCTAGAATGAAGCGGTTTGAGGCGGGATAGGGCTCAGAGGGTTAACCCTTTCGGCCCTTAATGGGCACATACCTCCCAGAGATTAGACTTCATTCCCTATTGGTAAATAAATCCCACTTTCACATGGGTTTTATGTTTTCAGTGTTCTTAAGTAATTAGGGAATAAAATTATGATTAAAGAAACTGGGAAACACTCTCAGATTGCAAATGGCGGACTTATGTTTTTGAGCACGCGCGTTGCTCAAGTTTCAATTGGTCTATATTTTCGAATTTTGTAGTAAGTACAACTATATTCATGCCATACTTAGTGTAAAATAGTTCTTATTAAGTAATAATTGAGCCCTTTTAATATCAGATTCAAGAAATTCTGAATAAATTCTTTTTTTGGGATGTATTGTCCAAATCGTATTTAACATTGGGACAATATATCAGTGATCAAATCACTACAAGATTATTGTTGCGAAGTTGCTGCAAAGATGTTTCCCTGACATGTTAATCTCATGACTGGAAAGAGAGTTTTACAGATGTTGTACTGGACGCATAAAAACCAATCCCAATATAGGCGCCTAAGGGAATGTCTTTTAACAAGCCAAGTTGATCATTGTGCCCTCTAGGGTTTCCGTGTTTACTTTGATTGGCGCGAAACTGAGTTTTTTCTTCGTTGTGTTTTGAAAACCCTCCATCTTTATTTACAATTAACAACTAATAACAAATTATTTTCAACTTTAAGACACTCAAGAAGGAATTCATTCTACTTTAAGTCACACACATACGCGCAAAAAAACCCCCTACAAAGTAGAAATGTTTACATCCTTATAACAGATTGCATCTCTCGGTCGTCGTCGAAATAGGAAAAACTTTACAAAGCATTTCTCGCCAAAAAAGCGAAATATCGCCAAATATTGGCATCGAAAACACTCCCCATAGGCGTCTATAGTGGGATTTGTTTTTATGAATACTGGACTAGTCCCAGGAAATGGAAAAAGTGAAAAAGTTTAAACTCATAGTATACTTCTTTTAGTATATCAACATTAAATTAAAATACTTTTCATAATTAAATTTTAATTATACAAAAGTCGGGTTGAAAAGGGTTAAAATTAAAAGCCTTGTCTTTAAAATTAATTTTTTTAAATTGAAATCCCTAACAATTGAGGTTTAATCGTAAATTTTGTTATTTCATAGCTATATGTTTCCATAAGCTATGCTTTCATAAACACAAATTTATTCGCAATTCTTGATTTTATCGGATGATTGATTATAACTTATAATTTGTGATTGCAAAACTCTGTAAATTAGGAATCAATAGTCAAAATGACATGAAATTTGACCTCAATAGAAGCAAAGGGATTTTGCTTGGGGAAAATAAAAATCACTTCAAGAACGTGACAACATATTGAACATTTACTCTCTGTTCACGTGTATTATTGTTCTTTACAAGTGTTATTTTCCCCTAACACACTATTGTTTCTCTTCAGTAGACAACATTCCCGTGTTTGGAGAGTTCATATGAAACATCCCCCCCCAAAAAAAAAAAAATTATTTTTATTTTCTGAGCTTTATTATAGCGCTAACTACAGTTAAATTTTTAATACATTTTTTCCTTCTCCAAACAAAATGTTATTGTTTCAAGCGTGTTCCGGTCAAACTTCAGGTCATTCTAACCTCCCGTCGGCCTTACCTTAGGGTCGGCTTAGTTTAGGGAGATGAAGGTCATTCTAACTAGTGGTTCTCCATTGACCGCGTTTTAAAATCGCAACTTTAACTATATACACCCTGTACAAGAAATTAGGGGAGATTTCATACAATTAACTATACAGTTTACCTAGGGTTACCATAATTTTTCAGTTGAAATCCAGACACGCCAGAGGGGGGTGAAGGATTTTGGGGGTCAAATTATAGTTTAAAATTTTAAATGCTGCCTATGTCCCATCATTCACAGAGTTTGAGGAAGTGAAAAAAAATTAAAGACGTCAGAATGCAAAAAGTTACACATTTTATTAATGTTTGGTAATTCAAAATTATATTAATAAAAAACGGAATTAAAACAAAACTGCCAAAGCTTTTAATTTTCAGTTTGAACTGGGGCGTGTACAAGGAGGCTGAGTCACTCTCTCATCAACAATGGATGTTCAATGTGTAAATAAAGAATTTTCTTTCATTGGCAGAATGACGAATACGTCAGATTTTCTCAATTACAACCAACATTCTTTTTCGCCTCATTCACTGGCGCAAATCC
The DNA here is from genome assembly GCA_013235015.1 of Araneus ventricosus. NCBI lineage: Eukaryota > Metazoa > Arthropoda > Arachnida > Araneae > Araneidae > Araneus > Araneus ventricosus. The sequence goes on from BGPR01000960.1 coordinate 341,918, forward strand.
GGACATTTTGAAGTTCCGGACACTGGTCCGGACGTGAGCTTGAAAACCGAACTATCCGGACGTACGTTAACCTTAAGCTTACTGGATTGTTAGAGTTAATTAACATGGTAGAAAATAAACTAGCAATCATGAGAATGACTAATCTAGGACCCTATCAGCACACAGAAAGTGGTCAATATTACACAGGAATATTGTGAAATGTTGCATGAGGGCACACAAAACGTTCGGCTCGAAATATAATATGCTTGACGGAAATCTTTTGTGAATGGAAAAGAACAGAACGATTGTCATAGTAGTGAAGAGTCTTGAAATTGATTCCTGAAAAAATAATGACGCCGAGTTTAAAATTTTAATTTATTCCAATACAGTAAATCACCGTTTATACGTCTTTCAAGGGACTGACATAAAACGACGTATAAATGAAAATATGTATAGTCGAAAATTTAATAAACAGTTCTGATTATTAGAAATTTAATGTTACTAATGCAAATTCATTTTAAAGTTGAAATCACTAAGTTTTTTAAAAAAATAGTACTACAGTTGACGCTCGTTATAACGACCCTCTGCGTCCCACAGCAAAGGTCTTTATAATGAGTGGTCGCTATATTGGATATAATTAAAAAATGTACACATGCACTCTCAGCAGTTCCGTAAAAATAGGCTATTTTTAAAGAGATTCCAACTAAATACTCAAATTATTTTTTATCATTGGTATTAAAAATAAAACTTTATCAATCAAAAATATATTTCTGAAATAGATTTTAAAATAGAAAATAAAGGAATTTTGGAAAAATACCAGGAAGAGTGTCCGCTGAATTCTGACGTTGTATTGGGATTAGACGACACTGGACGGTCGTTATACCGGAAGTGAAATAACATAGAGTGCATAGGGAAACACAGTTGGGATTTTATCCCTGGTCGTTATAATGGGAAGGTCTTTATAATGTGTAGTCGTTATAACGAGCGTCGACTGTAGTATAATACTATATAGTATGGAAATCAATAATTAAATTTTAGTTAAAAATTAAACTTTCACCATAAAGGTGAGGAAAACCATACCTTTAATGCATATCTTGATTACTAATTATGCATATCTTACACAATTTATGTTCAGGCTGGTAGGCGTTTAATTAAAGAAATCTTTAATTGTCGTCTGACACGCTGATTGTCTGTGAGTAACACTGTATTCATAACACTGTACTTAGACCAAAGGAACATCACCCCGCCCTGCCTAAGGATCCGGGTAAACTACTGAAAGACCGGCCGCCACAACAGATAGTCGGGCACTGTGGTTCCTGCATAATGGCCCCCATTACGAGCGGCTCATGCACCAACCCCCCGTTTTACCGGGGTACGACCCATCATCGGAAGTGGGCCCAAAGAGCACACCACCATTATTGCGCCATCGGGTTGAAGAGAGCCTGCTTACTTATACGGCAGACTCTGCTCCGTGATCTCACGGTGTTCCACCGATGGGGTAACACTGCACTTCAGTGTTACCCATCAGTTATCACTCCAATGATTCATAACACTGCACTGTACAGTGTTATGAATCGAATTGATTTCTTTAAATGTTTTTAACGCTATTTTTTGACAAAAGAAATAAGATCGAAGTTTAGTTCGCATTCTAGGAAGGAGGAAATTTTCACATTTTAAAACGGAGGAAAACGACATATAACCGAAGATATCCATCACCTAAACGAAAAACTTTATCATTACAATGAATACGATTGAATCGGGATTGTGATGAAAAGAGGTATAAATATAAAAGACGTTTAATGTAAAATGAGAAACAATAACACGCGAAAGAAACAAGCTAGACAAATGAAACTTGCCATGTGGTCTTTCCAACAGAATCGGGTATTCACACCAAATCAGTCAAAGGTACGTTTGTCTGTCCGTGCGCATGTGGACTCGATAGCTCAAATATGCAGTAGACTAGACAAATGAAATTTGGTACGTGATCTTGACACCAAACTTGTAGATGTGTATCAAACTTTGGACCTACTCGATCGAAGGAAAAAGGTTCAAAATTCATACTCAGTTTTTGTCCCTATAATATGTGGTTAAACACAAAACGTGAGGAAGTATGCGAGAAAGTTGAGGGGGAGAAGAATCCTCTAGAATTATTCTCTCTATCTTAATCTCGAAATAAAGTTAAGTCGAAAGAAAGCGCTGAGTTTAGTTTAGTTATATTAACGTCCCGTTTTGAAGGAACACGAGGGCTATTTTGGGACGGACCTCGGAAGTTGGAACCGCGGTCAGATGACGAGGGCGGCATTTGAATTGGCACTCCTCTCTCCAAGCTTCCTCGCCACACCAGCTACTGAAAGCAAATGAGATAATAAACATCTACACAGACAATAAGACTTCGAGTAAAGCTCTCAGGAGTAACAAATCACGATCAGAATTTGTTAATACCATTAAGGAAAAATTTAGTAAGGCGTAGGGGTTGGTGGGGCTCGCCTGGATGAAGGCTCGTGCCGGGATCCCAGGTAATGAGCTCCGCGAGCACTTCTCCAAAATTGCAAGTGTTGAGGGAAAGTACAGTCGTACCTCTATTTAACGAAGTCGCTAAATCCCGAAAAAAGTTCGTTATATGGAAAATTCGTTACATAGAGATTCACCTTTTAAAATACTTTAAACTACACAAAACAGATTTTAAAATTCATAAACACTAAATATTATTAAAAAGTAATTAATCACACCTTTATTTTGTAAATTAATATATTTGTTTTATATATTTTACGCATCAAAAAGAAATCTGCCAGGGAAACAAGAATAAAACAAAACATTGTCCGGGAATACACTGTATTTTCAATTAAAAAATAATTTTATATTAAAATTAATGAATTTTAGCATTTCATCATACGAAGGTTTGTGTATTTCTGCATCATGATCATTTCCATCTTCATCATCTTCGTCTTCATCGCAATCCATTGCTGTATTGTTTTTATTTTTCACACTGTCCACTTCAAAACTGCCTCATCCACATCTTCATAGACACATGCTTTTAAACGTTTTGAACAAGAATTCGATGAATCATAATTTTGTATCTTATCACGATTTTTTTTATTCTGGTTGATAAGCTGTTTGGAGGAATACCAAATTTTAAATCAATATCCTTTTTCTTCATGCCTTTATCCACCTCTTCATGAAGAATTAAATTTTTCTTTGATGCTCAAGACTTTCTGCTTTGGACATTTTCCAGCTTCAATGTCACTGATCGCAAAATGCTAAAAAGAAAGAATAAGTTTGAAAT
>BGPR01000961.1:0-17127 GCA_013235015.1 Araneus ventricosus
CAGTGGCATAGTGAGGTTAAGTGGTGCCCGGGTCATATTATGATTCTGCCACCCCCCATCATCATCAGTGATGTAGCTTATATAAACGGCGCCCAGGGCATGGTTTTTTTTCACTCACTTGCTGTATTTGACTTAAAAAGTGGCACAAACGTATTAATGTTTTGTCAACATGGCCAGTGGCAAAGCGAGAGAAAGTGAGGCGGCAAAATATGATTTTTTTTTATCCCAGTCTTCATCAGGGACTTAACAAGCATAAGTAGCGCCAGTGTATGATGTTAATTTTATGCCCCCTCATGTTTTTTTTTTTCCTTTAAAATTGACATAAACACAATGTTTTGACTCCATGGCGCCGGGGCAGCTATGCCCCCTGATTGCTACGCTTCTGTTGGAATTGTCGAAGTGAAATGTACACAGATCGTGTGATTATATTCAAATGTATGTGTATTCGGATTAAAATTTAAAAAAAGGCATTTTCATTTTGCAAAATCACTCAGCTGAGCGGAGCCTAGTGCTTTTGCACCGTTCTCCAACCGGCCCTGCTCTACGATATCTTTTCAATGTTGTGCGGCATTCAGAATATCGTAACAACATCATGGATATATCGTAAAATATCTTATGCAAATTAGGAGGGTTCTAGATTTCGGCCAATTCTGAGATGAGCTTGTTTTTCCCCCATATTAGCATGGTAATGTTTATAGTCTTGCTTACTATCTGTTAATTGTGGCATGTGTGATGCGAAAATCGTTCAAAACGCTCTACAGGACAGACCGATAGATCTAAGCTAGGTACTCACTAAGAAAAGATTTTTCGAAATTTTAATTAAGTAAGAATTAATCGAAATTCTTAACTTTTTTCTAAATAATTTTAAAGCATATTACTTCATAAAAGCCATTTTAAAATTCAAAATTTAGCTTTTCAGTTATACAAATTTTTATTTCTGTGCAATTTTTTCTCTAAATTAATAAATTTTCCAAAATTAGTTTTGAACGCAATTTCGTAACAAAGTTTTTCCTTAACTGCGTGCAACAAGATAGCAAGGTTATGAACAATGAGTGTGAATATTTAATAGTTCTTCGTGTGACTAAGTAAAAATAAATTGGATTTTTCAGTTTATAAATTAAGTAATGCTTTAATATATTTCAAAGAGTAATTATTTTTTTCCTTCCCGAGTAATCACTTTTTTCTAAGCAAGTTTCTAAGATGGCAGCAAGTTGAGTTCCGTTGTAGCTGAGTAAGTTTTTTTCTTTCTCTCTTGTGATTTGTTGTTTCACATTCTTTGTATCCTGGAGATGGTCTTCTTTACTCTTTCATTTCGGGTCACGAGGGATTAAAATTTTGTGGACTTTTTGTAAGGCCCCTCACAGAAAAAAATCCCACTTTTTTTTTTTTTTTTATCCTTGCTATAGCGTGACCCTTGAAAACATGCTTAGCCTGATTCACAGCCATTTTGAGATAGTGTATTTATTTTCCTCTATTCAAAACATTGCATGCTTTTTTGATATATTAAGCGGGCCATTCACTGCTGTTCCAATCTGGAATTTTTGGAACATGGAAAGGAAAAACCTTTCGTCAAGGTCGAAAACCTATGAAATTTGGAGCAAAGGGGTTGAAAGTAGTGGAATTCAAAAGAACTCAAAATCCAAAACTTCATCCGGATTCCAATTTGGGACCTCGCTGCGAGGCTAGCAGGAGACCAAAGGATCTGCCTATATTGGGACCTCGCGTTGAGGGTAGAAATGAAACTCGAAATCTCCCATGTAGGGGAGGAGGAGTGAAGAATAGGAGGAATTCTGCAACTTTGTCTCAAAAAGAACATCCGTGAATGTTTTGCCAAATATTTCGATTAAAATGAGTGGTTTCTTGTGAATGCCCAACTTTAATGTTCTTATGGTGGCAATCTTTCTGGAAATTACTTGATGTAAAAACTGTTACGTACAGAATGCCACGGCTGACTTAATCAAGACAGACGAAGCAAGCCTAAAACATAATCATACTTTAATTAGGGTCGGCCTAAGGAAATGCAAAGCCCCCAATTGTAAATAATTTTAGTCATTTTTTTTTAATTTTTAATAATTTTTTCAAACTTTTAATATTTTTTTTAACTTTTAGAGTTAAGAAAAAACAGCAGGAATGTACTCCCCTTGACTTTCTCATATATTAACACAATATGGCACATTTTGTGCTTCATATAGTGGCATAGCGACCGAGAAGACACAAGGAAGCATAGATGCCCTTAGCGCCAGTTTTAGGCGGCGCCATGGAGTCAAAATATTACTGCGTTTATACTATTTTTTAAAGCAAAATATGATGAATGAGCGTAAAAATAATACCGTGCCCCAAGTGCTATTTACGCTTGCTAAACCACTGATGATGACTGGGGTAAAAAAAAAAAATCGTACCGGGCGCTACTTTCCCGCCCTACGCCATTGGCCATGTCGACAAAACGTTAATGCGTTTATGTCACTTTTTAAAGTCAAATACGGTGGAAGGCAGGAAAAAACACCATGCCCGAAGCACTATATACACTAGCTAAGCCTCTGATGATGTTGGCGAAGCGAAACCAGCGTGAGTAGCCTCCCCTAAACTTTCTCGTATATTTCTCAAAAATTTGTAATTTCCCTTCCCCCTGCGTGGATAAAAAAATTAGAATCTGCTCTATTCCAAGAACGCAACAAATTTCTAACACGTGAAAACGGCAAAACAAACAAAAATAAAATACTCTGAGCAGGATCAGAATTCGCCAAAAGGGAGAAAAAGGAACAAAAGGGAAGAAAAAAGCGCCAAGCAGGAGTCCGTCACGAAAGACGCTTAATATCATGCACAGAAGATTGCTTCCAGTACGCATGCGCGTGGAGATACGGATTCTTTTCAAAAGCAAATTATACAGACCGACAGACAGTCAACCCTTTGACGGATTTGTCCCAAAATTTTATACGGACCTACATTCATGACGATAAAACCGTGTACCAAATTTTATCCATCTAACTATTCAAATTTTTGAGTTATATTGTTCTCATGACCGCGGACGTAGAGACAGACTTCCCGTAGACGGATTTTGACCAAAATTTGACAGAAACCTACAAATTATGTTTAAAGACCACATACCAAATTTCATCCCCGTAGCTCTGATAGTTTTCGAGTTATCGTGTTCACAGACAGACAAAATTCCAAAATTGTGTTTTTCGGACTCAGGGAGGTCTAAAACGTGGAGATTCGTCAAAATCTCGAGTTCGAATTTTTTGACGATTACAATACTTTCTCTTTGTATACTTCGTATACGAGAAAGTAAAAATCATACAGTAAAGCACCGTTTATTCGTCTTTCAAGGGACTGACCTAAAACGACGTATAATCGAAATTTTACTAAACAGCTTTGATTATTACAAATGTAATGCTACTCATGCAAATTAATGTAAAATCAATATTTTTAAAGTATTTTATTATTGTACTAGTATATTACCACATACGAGTGGAGGAAAACGATAATTAAATTTTAAAAGTAAACATTTATCATAAAAGTCACAAAAATCATAACTTTATTACGTATCTTTGTGTGCTAATTATACTTTTCTTATACGATTTATGTGCATGAAGGTAGGCTTTTAATTAAATAAAATCTTGATTCGTCGTCTGGCGTGCTTATTGTCTGTAAGTATTAAGTACAGCTCTATGAATTGAGTAAATTCGGAGTTTGTCAATGGAGTCTATTGCGTCTTATAGAAAGGTAGAATAATTTCTTCACCAGATAATTTGTCTTCTATTAATTCATCAATTGTGAATAATTTCGAAGTCATCGAAGTGACTATCTTTATCATAGTTCACATCTTAAAAGAGACGAACTTTTCACATTTTAGAACGGAGGAAAACGACGTATAACCGAAGCTTTGCGTCGTATAAACGAAGCACTTTATCATTACAATGAATCGGAAATTTGATGAAACAACGTATAAATGAGAAGTGTATAAACGGTGCTTTACTGTATTATAATTCGGGGGGCCACTTGTCCTCACTACGCCATTCAAAGTACAGTGAAGAAAACCGAATATTTATTTATTCAAAGCAAGTACACTACAGAGTTGACTCCATTTACAGAGTGCATGATAAAAAACACAAGCCACAAAGTGAATTAAAACACAAAGAAAAAAGTGACTGCAGAGAATACAAAAGTTCAAAGCTCAAAACCATATTAATTATAAAAATGTAAACACATAAATGATTAAAAAGGAAAACACGCAATTACAAAAGCACTAAAAACACATGAGACTCCAAAAGTCCATGTTGCACACCGTCACATTAAAATTATTAAAAAAATCACACAATTTTTTAAAAAAATGTAGAACATTAAATCAAAACAGCAAGGGACGAAAAGTGAAACTCACACAAGCACAAGATCACAAAAAAAAAAAAATATATATATGCATTTGGGACGTCTTCCGACTCGAACCAAAATCTGATGCAGATCTTTATTTTTGGTGACAAGACCGCATACCAAATTTCATTTACCGAACTCGCTGTGTTTTTGAGTGATAATGCTCACATACCAATGACAGACAATCAAGCCTTTGATGGATTTGGTTCAAAATTTGATACAAATCCACAATTCTGATGAAAAAAATCTTATACTAAATTCCATCCATAGCTCATTGCGTTTTTCAATTATCGTGTTCGCATGCACGCGGTCGGACCGACAGACAATCCCTTAGACGGATTTCGTCTAAAACTACAGATTAGTTTTCTACTATTTTGGTATTTTGACCGTATATCAAATTCTATCCTTCTATTGTTTAGCAACGGATTCGGAAGCGCTTTTGCACATGCGCCGGGCGGAGTTATTTTCATCAAAATAGGGGGAAAGTGATGAATGGAAGGGCGATGTTTACATTCTACTGAGCATGATCTAACAAAGAACACCGGAAATGCGCTCATATGACTCATTACCTGACACCCCTTTCCGGTGCAAAATCGTCCAAAAGTGGTAGTCTCGGAATCCGTTGCTGAACAGTAGCTCATTTTTAAGCTACGGTGTTCACAGACATAATTCCAAAAATGTGTTTTTCGATCTCATGGAGGTATAAAATATGTCGATTCATCACCAACTCGTAAACGAAAGTACAAAAAAAAAAAAGAAAATAGCATCTCTCCTAAGTTCTTACATCAGTTTTGCAACCTGTGATAATAGCGTCAGGGCATGTGCCCTTCCTACCACACCCTAATTACGACACTGAACTGAGTCGAGATTGGATAGCATTTTGGCAGGAGTATCAAATAGGCAAAGTAAGCCTAACTGCCTAAGGGTCCCGCAGGTTTGGAGGGCCCCAAGATTTTTTTTTTTTTTTTGCATTATTTTCAGGGAGGGCCCCGAGATTATTATTATTATTTTGCATTATTTTCAGGGGTAATTTAATTTCGTGCTTTCATTTGATTTACAAGAGTCGTGTGTATTGAAGGCCGGACGAACAGGCACGGAGTAAAAAAATCAAGGGGCTCAAAATTGCCAAAATAAAATGAGAAAAAAATGGAGTTTCTGAATCAATTAGAAAATTTTCTGAAAAACAATAAAACAAGTTAATTTTATATGCTAATGACCACAAAACTTTCTCCGAACTAAAAGTTCGTAAAAAAAATTCGTCTAATACTTCTGTTAAAATGTTTTTTTTTAAATTAAGTATTTTAAGTAAAAAGTATAAGTAAAGTATTTGTGTCAATTACTGAGTTGCACTGTTGTTTTTTGCACGTCCGCTAAAAAATGTAAAAATGACCATATAACTTTTTTTTTCAGAATTCTTACATTGTAGTTCCATTAGGGCGCGATTTTTGACTTTTGCACGTAGCGGTTCAAATGCTAAATCCGACCCTGGTGTATTCGAACTTATTCAATTTATAATCAACTTTTTTTTTATTTTGACCACATCGTTCATAGGACTTTTTCATCTTTCGTAAGTCGCTTGTCGATCATTACGGTCTCTCTCTCTCTCTCTCTGTTACAGTTGGCTGACTTCCTCACAAATCAACAGCTCTGACAAACTTTGTATTATTTTTTTAAAAAATTACTTTAAAAAAAAGGCGATTGACGCTAACTCTCTTGAAGGTGAACTGCAATTAAATGTTGTGTTATTTTAGTTTGTAATAATATTTAATACTTGAAAACCGCTGATATAGAGATTAAATAAAAATCAATAAAAAATATCTAGTTTTGGTAGTTGGGAAGGGGAGGGGGCCTCAAATTTGATTCACCTAAGGGCCCCTACAGACTTTGATCCGGCCCTGGCTACGCTATTATGTTTCGGACGAGAGAATCGAATATCTTTTTTTTTTCATTTAAGGTTAGCGGATGAAAGAAAATTATTGATTAAAGAGGGAAAAAAGTCCTTCAGACATTCATTTTATCGCACGAACTATTCACACCGAAAATGATAAAGGACGAAATCAAGTAGGAATGATACTAACTGTTCGATTGTATTTACTCAGATAGTGCTATCAGCTGTGTAGGCTAGCTAAGAGTTTCGGCACGTGGGTTCTGTGGTGTAGTGGTTATCACGTCTGCTTTACACGCAGAAGGTCTCCGGTTCGATCCCGGGCAGAACCTTTTGCTCTCGTTTTATTTATCAATAATTGTCTCACGCTGTTTTCGTAAAAGATACCATATAAGACATAAAAATAAAAACAAATTTTTTTGGAAAATGCAAAAATTAAATTACTACACAAGTACAAGAAAAACCATATTAAAAAGAGAGAAAGCTATCTCTGCTGCATTCGCGCAAAAGCTGCGTCAACGAAAAAACAATATATCAAAACATACAAACATTTATGTATATATAAAAGAGGCAAAACATAATAGAAAAACAATAAAATAAACATTCATATCAAATTCGAAAGAATATGAATATATATATATGTTATTTTGATAAATTGCATTTGAAAATTATTATGTATTCGTTTTTTAAGTTAATTAGAAAAAATTGAAAAAGTTAACTCCTTTTTAATTAAGTAGAAAAGAAATTATAAAAATGTTTGTTTATTTTCAGCACTGCGTGTGCATTTGGTGACGTTGTGTTCTTTCATGTGATTTCATAATAAATTGAATATTTGGAAATGCAATCATTGAAATTATTGCTCTGAAGAATATTATTATGTGTTCATTAAAAAATAAAATTAGAAAAAAGTTAAATTTTAATTGTGTAGAAAAGAAATTATAAAAATATTTCTCTATTTTTAGCACTGCGAATGCATTTAGTGACCTCATGTTATTAGTGCAATGTAACACTTATATTCGGAGATCATTAAACAGCAAAAAAGAAAGAAATCAGAACTAGCTATAGTGATTTTTTTATAAGGTGTTTACATTCTCGTATATGAAGCAGGCAGAAATAAAGTAATATAGTCATTAAAAAATTCGACCACAAAATTTTGATGAATCTTGACTCGCAAACTATAGATACAATAGACATCCGGTTAATTCGGACAGGATTTTAAAAAATCTACGTCACTTTTTGTTAATCTATTATTTTGTTAATTTGTTAATCATCAGTTCGTTGATTAAAAACCTAAGTTTACGTACACAGTAGAATTAAAACTAAAATTAAGATGTAGAAAAAGTTGTATGTATTTATGGGGGGAAAAAAACATCGGTTTTTATAGTTTTACACATCTAAAACTTGTATTACGTGCATTTTAAGTCAAATTCCGTTTAATTTCGAGTTTCGGTGATCCGGACTGGGTTCGGTACCATCCAGTCCGGATTAGCAGGACTGTACTGTATGCATCAAATATTGAGTGAAATCTGTCAACGAAAAGTTTGTCCGCGGGTGAGTGCGAGCCAGTGGCGTAGCGACCGGGGGGCAAGGGGTGTATAGATACCCCTGGCGCCAGTTTTAGGGGGCGCCATGGAGTCAAAACATTAATGAGTTTATGTTGCTTTTCAAAGCCATATAATGAAGGGGCTTAAAAATAATACCCCATGCGCCACTTACGCTTGTTAAGCCACTGATTACGATTGGAATAAAAAAATCACTTATTTTCCCAGTGCCACTTACTCTTGCTACGCCACTGACCATGGCGACAAAACGTTGACACCTTTTGTCACTTTTTAAAGTCAAATACGAAGAAATACCATCCCCGGGCGCTGTTTACACAGGCTAAGCCATTGATGATGACGGTGAGGGGTGGGCGAAAAATCATATTATGACCCGGGCGCCACTTACCCTCCCTACGCCACTGATGGCAGCACGATAAACCAAAAATATAATCAATTAGAGGAATGAAATTTGAAATACAGTTTTTTCATTAAATTGTTGTTCTATATCAAATTTTGAGCTAAATAGGCCAAAGGGTTGACTGATGGTCTGTCTGTTTACGTGTGTGAACACAATACCCCAAATACTCTACAAACTAGATAAATGAAATTTTGTTTTTGGTCCTGATATCGAAATTGTAGAACTTTTGTATTCAATCGCTGAGCTAGAAGAAGTATTGTTTTCAAAATGCATACTAGATTCTCTTAACTCTACGACGAAGCTAAACACAAAAAGTACTGAGTAGTATATGCGAAAAATAATTGTAGAACTTTTGTATTCAATCGCTGAGCGAGAAAAAGTGCTGTTTCAAAATGCATCCCAGCTTTTTTAAAGATTTCTGCAGATTTTTTGAAGACAGCAAAATATCTGTATTTTTTCTTCAATTTAATCTGCATAAAATCTGCAAAAAATTTTCTATTTTTTTTCTTTAAATATCCTGCAGATTTTTTAAGACATCAAAAAATCTGCATTTTGTCTTCAATTCAATTTGCAGTTATTTAGCAGATTTTCACAACATTATTAAAGTTGACCAATAATCTGTCGATTTTTTGAGGATTTAACTGCAATTTCTTAATGTCTGCATTTCTCTAAATACATACTTTGCACCATATTCTCTAATATTGCAGCTTTATTTTCCAAAGGATATAAAACAAAATTAGGATGTAATTATCATTATTGTTTAATTTTACAGCAGACAGGAGTTTCATCAGTTTCTTTTTCAATTAATAAAGGTCGACCATATACTTGTATAGAAAAGGAATGCATCAGCAGAGAAAAAATCCCAATCGAAAATTGTCTTAGGCACTAAATTTTTTAAATATGAGACTGAAAAAATAAATTGTAAATTAACCTTTAAAATAAATATTTGAGGTTTTACCATTTTAAACTTTTCCCCCATAATTTAATTAATTTCCGATATATAGTTTTCTTTAGAGTGCGAGTTCTATATTTAGTAAAAAGATGGAGAATTTTTCCAAAGTAATTTTTTTTTATAAAAAGACCTAGTTACTTTTTTCAAATTATCATTGATTTATTAAATTTATAAAAAGGAGAGTCTAGGAGGTGCTATCAGGTTGAGTAAAAAGTTTTCCGCCAAGGGGTGATACTTCCGCGCCAACAACTGTCATTCTGTGGTTATTAACTTTTCTACAAACGGGTTTTTGCATTCCAAAGCTGAAAATTGGATCTACACGACTGAGTAATATGTTTGTTGAAAATTTATTATCTTGTGCGTCAAAAAAATGTGTAAATTGGAGCTATCACGTCAACAAATCAAAACGCTTATGTACTATGAGTTCCGTAACAAACTTAGTGCGACTGAATGCCACCAAAAAATGTGTGAAAGTTTAGGCATCAATACTGTTTCTTGTGATACCGTCAAAGTTTGGTTTTGGAAGTTTAAGGCTGGAAATTTCGACATTGAAGATAACCACGTTCTGGCCGCCCTATTGAAGTTGATTGTGAGCAGTTAAAGCAAATCATTGATCAAGACAGAAATGTTTCAACACGAACTATTGCGTTAGAGCTTGACGTTTGCCAAAAAACAACAGTTAACGTTCTGAAACGCATAAATGTAACGTTTAAGTTCAACCGCTGGGTTCCTCACGAGTTGACTGCTGAAGACAAGCGCAAGAGAAAAGCAGCCTGTTTTGTTCTGCTCAGAGATCAAAGGAAAGAGAAAACTCTGGACAGAATTGTGACCTGTGATGAAAAATGGGTGTACTACAACAATACAAGCCGTAAAGGAGGGTGGTCAGCACCTGGGGAATCGGCAGGATCGGTTGAAAGACGAGCCCTAATTAACAAGAAGGTGCTTCTCTGTATCTGCTGGGATTGTCGCAGAATTATCTACAAAGAGTACTTGAAAAGCTGACAGTCTATCAACAGTGCAATATACAGCAGTATGCTGATCAAAGTTCGTAATGCCATTCGCTAAAAACAAAGAAACGAGTTCAGAAGGAAGGTCTTTCTCTTTCATCAAGATAACGCCCAGCCACATGTTAGTACGAGGACCGACTGGACACTCCACAAGCTGGAGTGGGATTTGATACAATATCCACCGTACAGCACAGACATGTCTCCTTCGGATTTCTATCTGTTTTCACACCTGCAGCTTCATCTTGATGGCTCAATCTTCAATTCAAATGAGGAGGTCATAAATGAGGTCCATCTCTTTCTGGACTCGCGCACGCCACAGTTCTTCGCAGAAGGGATTGTAAAGTTGCCGAAACGTTGGTACACGATTGAAGATGTGAACGGAAATTACCATCCTCAATATCTTTGCAGTTTTCGTATGTATTTATCGCTTTAAAATTTAAAAAATTTTGGAGGAAAACTTTTTACTCAACCTGATATTAAAAATCGGATGTTTTTTAAAACAGAGACAAAGATCAAAACCAGATATATACAACTGTAACCAGGTCGTGGTGTGTGTAAGTGTGCCGTGTCAACTTTACAGAAAACTTGCTTTACAAGTAGGGTGATCGATTATGCTTTGTTACGTTGCAGGAAGTTCGTTGCAAAGTTGTCGCGTCAAGTTTGCCATGACAAGCTAATATCAAGAGAAATCGCACTTGCTGCAAGTGTACATGCTATCTGGGAAAGGATTAGCCTGGCATCTTTTTTTATTATTCTACGTGTTCAATTTATTAGATTGCTTAGATTTCGTTAATTTTTTTTGTCAGAGTAAAATTAGCCATTACCTATCCACTTTTTCACGTTTTATTTATTTAGCACATAAACGTCCCGTATCAATGCTTTGCAGTTATGGTAAACCTATATATCGTGCATCGTATTACGTATTTATATCGTGCTCTTAAAAAATCAGTGCAACTTTTGCTTATGTTAAAGGTATCGTATGATTATTGTAGAGCATCTGGTGCCAATAAGGATGAGTCTTTTGAGGCGCGTACGCACTTGCGAGTCGAACGGTTCGCAGGTTGGAACTGGGCTTTCACGAACTGTTCACGACTATCGGTTTTTCGGCGAATACGGAAGGATTTGCAACGAGTTCGTGTGTAGTTAGTCGTTCCCTGCAAACCTCCGAGGTCGAAACTGCAAACCAATGAGCATTCCAAAACGATTCTGAAGACCACCTCCTTCATTAGCGACTGACAAAGAGTTGTCTGTTCGTTCCTTTCCCATGATTCGTCGTGAAAATTATTTCAACGAACTCTCGACTCTAAAGTGTGTACGTGCCTTTATATTACGCATTTCGGACACTTCTAAACTCGTGAACTCTACTTGATTCAACACCCACCCTCCCCGAGCCTACAAATACGCTACCGATGTCGCATTAGCATATGGAAGGCATTTCATTGAAACCTGGCATCAGAGCTATCGCTCAACTATATTAATATGGATTAAAAAACGATTTCATGTATTTCAATAACACGTCGTTTTCTACATACTAGGGCAATTAATTTGATTAGAATCTTAAAAGAGCTTCCGAATTTCAGGATGTTATATCAATAACCTTCGTTTTGCTTGCAAATTTAGAAGTATCCAGATTGCAGAGCCCTCAATAAAGTATTCAAACGGGGCTCGGGGCTCGAGGCTCATATCCACGAAATTCAGATGTCTAAACATCTAAAAAATAACTCGTAACTTGCAAATTTCTTTGCATCAGTAGTTGGTCAACGGAGTATTTAAGTATCACGAGTGTGACGTTAAAGTGGCTGCTGCGCCAAAAAAACTCGAGCAAACTCAAACTGGTGAATGGAGACAAGTTTAAGGCTGCTTCAGCTCGAACCCAAATGTGTATTCGCTACTTTATAGCGATTTATTTGTAATCAGAAAACTGATGTCGCTTTATTTGTAATTATTCACAATTTAACGAACAAATATACAATACCTTCTCAGTTTTATAATAATCGGCTGAATTATGCAGGGGTATATAACAATAGGCAAAGAAAAATTAATGCACGTATTTCAATTCTTTAGCATAGCCACATATAATGAAGTTCGAATTGCGGTTTTATTATACAAAAACATTTAGACAAAACAAGGTTGCTAAGGAAAAAATTCTCTTAGCAACTTTCACTAACTCGTATTCAAAATCAATAATCAAGTAACGTGCCCAATGCCTTTACAGTTAGATACATATTACAGTTTAATATTTATTACGATATTAATGATTTTTCTCTTGTGAATGTTTGAATTAATGTGTCATCGTCAAGATGCAACTTTAACACTACCAAAAATGGACAGTTTATACTTCACAGATTTATAACGAAGAGTGAACATGCACGATCCTCAATTTAACTTTATTGGGTACTAATGTTATGCAAGCGATAAAGTAAAGCTAATCAAAACTAACCTCCCAATGCAGGCAAGGCAACAGCATACGCTTTCCAAATTGAGCATGGTTTCTTGCATTATCCTAACATAGCTCTACGATATTAGAAGATGCCAACTTACTTGTGGATCTTGGATCTTTGAGATGGAATAAAATCAAAAGTTCTAAATTTAAAATTACTAACAATATTAATAGATTAGCCCAGATACGAGATGGAACTACATAAATTACTAAACTTAAAATATGCAAAGTAAAGTTTATTACGATTAAAAGAAAAGCATTTTAAGATACTAAAAGTTAAACATAAAAGTACATTTATAGCAACTCATTAAAATCAAAAATGGATTCGTTGTTATTCAGGTTCCTTCTTCCATGAATATCCGAATGTCTCATAGCCTTGAAAATTTAAATTAACGGCAGGTTTTATCACTTCTTCCGATTTGTCACTCATATTTGTAAGCCTCCCTTTAGAGGTTTCTTTATAACAAGTTTAGATCGAACCTTCCGGGCCTTTTGGCGGAATCTTGTCCTTTGCGTCTTTTATTCGCATCCCGCTTCCCCTTCGCCCAGACTTCATCGAAAGCAGACCGTGTTCAAACAGCAAGGATCTCAATGCCTCCATATCGTATTCCAGATTGGAAAGAATCTGCTCCACCTTCTCTTGAAACTCTTCCTGCTCTGGAGATGACCGACGGTTGTCATTTGAACCAGGCTCACCTTCCGGGGATTTCGAGGCTGACCGAGGGGCGTCACTCGAACCAGGTTGACGTTCCGGGGATTTCGAGGCTGAGCGAGGTTTTGGTGGAGACGGTATATTGTCAACGAAGAAAGGATCTATTTCCCGAAGCATCTCTTCGTGTGGAGGAATTCCCAGAAGCTTATTCTGCGATATTTCGGAATCGCTAGCTTCACTTCCTATATTTTGAGATATTTCAGAGTCTGTCTTTTCACTCTTATCTGTGTTGCTACTGGAGCCTTCCGAATCGCTCGTTTCGCTTCTGGTTTCCTCTGGTTTTGGCTCCTCGCTTCCAGGAAGATTTCTTTGCGATTCCTCAGAGTTTCTAGCTTCGCTTTGTTCTTCAGACCTTCCCACAGAAAAACCTTCGACAATATCTGTCGTATTAACACCAAAAATAGCAACATCTAGTTGAATACCATATTTCTCCGCGCATTTTTTTGCGAGTTCCTTAGTACATTCTCTGGCGCCATAGGGGAGACAATATTCCGAGATGAACGCTTTATGGAAATTATCTAGCTGATCCACCTGAGAGCTTTTAAGATTGGAATGCAACTTTAAAAAGCCACCTTCTGCTTCGAAGTTTATTCTTAAGTTTTTTTCAAAAAAATCGCTCCATCTAATAACGAGTTTATTGAGAGAGACTGTAAAACCTTTTGTGCTAACGAATTGAATGTATTCAGTGCACAAAGCGAGAGAGACACACACTTTTCCAGTACAATCTCTTCCTGTGAACGTATCATTTTGAAGTAGATAGTCGTCGAAAAAATTCCACATTTTCTCCTTGTCGGTAGGGTCAGCAGTTTCGTATTTATCATCCAATGCGTTTTTGAAACAATCCCTTATCCAAATTGAGTAAGATACAACTGATCTAGAAACACAAGGCAAGAAATCGTAACTCATGTACTTGTTTTGTTTTCTGGTATCATCTGGTGCTTTGAAGATGCCAAACTTTTCTAAAACGTGCACGCAGACATCGTGAGCAAATCTTTCCATATTAATATCGCTATTCGCCATTTTATCCTTATTTAGTGACTCGAAAAACAATTTAGTAGGAAAGCTTTTTAAACAGAGAGAAAGAAAAGCCTACTTTCCAATGCTTTTATGCTATTCTGTATCATGGCAATTTATGATGAATCCTCTTTAGGTCTTTAAGCAACGATCATAAAAAAATATTTTCTCATTTTCTCTCCCTTACGGCACATTATAGTTTTACGGGTCTATTCTGGAGTAGTTTATTAATGATTTTGTATATTAGTTGGGAGAGTCACTTTTTCCGCACGTTAACAATGGTGCGACGTCTCCGCCCTAGTTTAGTTAGATTAACGTACTGTTTTGAAGCCATGTGAAGATTATCTTGGAATGATCCTTGTAATTTTGAACCATGGCAGGGGACAAGGGCGACAGCTGAACAGGAGCTCTCTCCCTTTCACACTCTACACTAGTGGAGGAAGGGATGTTAGACCTCGATGGGTTTAACTTACCCATAGCCTCGTATACCGCGGACATTTGGGAAAATGGGGCGTCGAAGCCGACTCTGCCACCAGACCACTGCAGCACATGGCAAGTCAAATTCTTTAACGTTTGTGATGCAATTCCAAAAAAGCCCCAAGAAAATACCCTCCGATATTACATGAAAATCTTTCTGTCACTAATGTCCTATTTTGAAGCTACGTAAGGGTTATCTTAGAATGAATTCGGAATTTTGAACTTCGGTTAGATGACTAAGGGGTCTATTCTGGTACCCCCGGTTGGGGGGGGGGGCGTCACTTTTTTAGCACGTTAACAACGGGAAAAGTGACGTCTCCCAACCCAACCGGGGGTACCAGAATAGACCCGTAAGACGGCAACTGAACCGAAATCTCCATCTCCAAACTTTTACACTCTACACAAACGGGGGAAGAGGTCGTTAGACCTCGATGGGTTTAACTACCCATGACCTTGTATCAGGAGAGATGTCATAGTCTGCCCGACAGGGGGCAGAGTCTCCCCAACAGGGGAGTCACGACCTGCTGTACAAGAGGAGGGGCGTAATGATTAATAATGACCGTCTCAAATTTTCACCGGATCTTTATATATCTACTAGTTGAATAGCCCGTTGCGTGAACGGGGTACAAAAATTTGCCCCGACGGGAGGGGGTCCCTGGTTCCCGCATGGCGCCACCCCTGCCTCGTGTATGGCGGATCTTTCGAATAGTCGTCAAACATGCAGTAAGTCGAATTCGTTAACGCTATTGATGGAATTCCAGAACTATTTCCGAAGAAAATACTCTTCTATATTACATGAAAATCTTTCTGGGATGTGATTTCCAACAGCTACATCGTGTAGGGGTTGGTACCCCCGGTTGGGTTGGTTTCCTTTGTTAACGTGTGGAACCCAACCCAACCGGGGGTACCAGAATAGACCCCTAGTTCGCCAGAGGTTTAGAGTGTGGATTAATATCCCGTCTTCTATTAAGAATCAGAATGGAGATATGTTGTTTAGATTTAAAAACGTGGTACTACCGCCAAACTTGAATTTTTTCAAGTGATAACAAGCCAGATTTGGTATTAGATTTAACATGTTTAAGACCAAATGGTTGACGAAAGCGTCGCGAACTTGGCGAAGGGTCAATACAGTTTTTAAATATAACCAATATATTACCTTTAAAAATATTTCTTTCAAGAAGAAAAGGTTATCGAAACGAGATCATGGATATTATAGTCTGGCTGGGTGTTGTAACATATTTAAAAACCATTGTGTTATTAATGTTCAGGCTCCAAACTTTAAGTTGGGTTATTGATCAAATAGAGGTAGGTATACAGTCAAAGGTCCAGTTGAAGGATTGCCCCCGATCGCGATTCATGCCGCCCATAAAAGAGTATGCTCTGTGAATGAGTCGCGTTGTAATGTGGCACATTTTGCGAATAGCACAGTTGCGATGCATCGTAGCCGATCATTCGAATTCGTAAGGGAACAAACCTGGAAGGAGGTAACTACTACGATTTAACTTTTCCTTACGGGTAGTTCAGTTGCTGTATAAATAGAATTTATCTCTTCTGCTTGCGGGGGTGGTACTGATGCTCTATCACTAAATTGTTTAGATGTTATTCCCTGTGCGAAACGCATAAAAGCCAATCCCACTATAGGCGCCTATGGGAATGTCTTTTACCACGCCAAGTTGATCATTGTGCCCGCCAGGGTTTCCGTATTTACTTTGATTGGCGAAACTGAGTTTTTTCTTATACGTGTTTTGAAAACCTTCCATCTTTATTTACAATTAACAACAAATGATTTTCAACTTTAAGACACTCAAGAAGGAATTCATTCTAAGTCACGCACATACACACACCCAAAAACTACAAAGTAGATATGTTTACATTCTTATAACAGATTGCATCTCTCGGTCGTTGTCGAAATAGAAACACTTTACAAAGCATTTCTCGCCAAAAAAGCGAAATATCGCCAAATATTGGGATCGAAAACTTCCTATAGGCGTCTATAGTGGGATTGGTTTTTATGCGTGCGAAACTAATCTGTCTGTCCTATAATCACCCAGTAGATAATCTTGTTTCTCTTTCCTATTCTATGAATTCATTTGTCATAGCTAGAATTATTGAAAGTAAGGGAAGGCAAAAATGAGTATCCCCACGGGCGCTAGGAATGGACTGCAATTTTTATCTAAGATAACTTGAAAAGAGGAATGCGGTTTCCTGCTTTTCGACCAGAATCTTTGTTTTAAAACACTATTTTGAGCTTTCATCCAATTGTCACTTATCTACAGGTGAACAACTAGTTTTCGGAAAAATAGCTTATTTGCG